>MJUU01051557.1:29341-75710 GCA_002080025.1 Modiolus philippinarum | reverse complement strand
CTCCAAGGAAAGTTTTTTACGGGTTCTTGTGTATCACCAAAGTTAAAAAAATGAAAAATGTCTTGGTCAGGTGAATGTGCCAACATTTGTGAAAATTAAAAAAATATGTTGAAAGTATAGACACAAGATGAATGATCCTTCGTAAACTATTTGCATGCATGATATTTTCTTCATATTAAGGAACATTTGAATTTATTCTATATGTATCAAGTTTGCTATCATAATTCAGTAAAGCTTTTGTTCCACGGCTCGGCATGTCATTTTGTTCGTACATACAGTTCCCTGGTACATAGAACATTTCAGATAATATTGACGTTTTCACATAAAGTGCTGAAGATTCGGGAATCTACATTTCTTTCATTCTATAGATGTACAACACAAATCCGATTAGAAATTTCTTCTTAAATTCGTACTTTTTACTTGATTTTTTTCTCTATCAAATTACAGGTTCCCAGTGAATTTCCATCTGCTTTGTCTTTTTGCCTCTCGGACTTCGGAGCTTGACAATTTTGTTTAATTATTTTGTTATTACCCCCATTATATATATACTGAGTCGATGTCTTTATTCGTAAGCCCTTACACATGTAAAAGGAAAAAAATAAGGAAATCAAACTGTAAGTGCAAATTGTGATTCTACGGCTAACAGTTTATTTGGTTCCCGCTGATTTGTTATCAGCGCTAATTTTTATCAGACCCCCAGCTATCTGAAAGATGTTTATTTTATCACAACTTCTATACTGACCACCCAACATTAAAAAATTATCGGGAACCAGACTATAATTAATCAGATTATTATGTTTGGATTATCTCTCTTGCAAGTGGCACTCATTCTTGTACATGGTAATGGCTGCATGCCCATAAAAATAATTGAAAGAACGGAAAGTTTTTCCGTTTAATTGCCAATACTTGCAAGAAATGCAGATTCTAAACTTTTCTCGGAGAAGTTGCCGGCCCTTGCAGAAAATTGGGTTTCTAACTTTTATTTTTTACAAACACGGTAGGCGTACATTGTATTTGTTACTGTACTTTATTTTGTAGTACATGCAGGCGGCTTTAAGTTTTTGTAGCTGTTTTTAAGATTTGTTCCCGAGATTTGATGTAGGAAGCAAGTTTTTATTCATATTTTCCCCTTTTTCATGTAATGGCTGCATACCCATAAAAATAATTGAAAGAACGAAAAGTTTTTCCTTTTAATTGCCGGTACTTGCAAGAAATGGAGATTGTAAACTTTTCTCGGAGAAATTACCTCTGCAAAGTTGCCGGCCCTTGCAGAAAATTGGGTTTCTAAATTTTTATTTTTACAAACACGGGAGGCGTACATTGTATTTGTTACTGTACTTTATTTGTCACATGCTCGCGCCTTTAAGTTTTTGTAGCTGTTTTTTTTAAGAATTTTTCCCGATTTTTGATGTAGGAAGCAAGTTTTATTAATATTTTTCCCTTTTTCATGTAATGGGAGTATGCCTATCAATTTTTCTACTATCAAATTAATTTCTGCTGGTCAGTTGAGTGAAAATGTTACAATTTATTTGTAATTAAATATAGGTGTAAATTTTTCTGTAGCTGCCGTAACTGATTCCGATGTCAATTTCCACGCGTCCATGATTTCAATACACATTACATCAATCAACACAAGGAAGAAAGTTTTTCAAGTGACCAAAAAATATTCAACTATTTTTGGAGAATCAATTAATATATGTGTATGTAAGCGTACTTTCTTTCCGGCGTGCAGAATTACCGGCTATATAAACAACCTATTGTTTTTATTCTGTCACGGTCAGTAATCCATTGTGATTGGTCAATTAGATGTTGTGGATATTCTACCCTTGAGTGCATTTTATCCAAAAGGAAGGGATACACTGCCGGAATGAATCCACTGTTACATGTACACGAATATCATTTTATCATTTCTTAAAAAATTAAAAAATAATGTAGACGACATAATGAAATGAGCACGGAATTAAAACAAAATCCATGACGTGGTCTTGACCCGATGTGTGACCTCTAGAACAACCAATGAAAATACGGCTGAAAAGTTATCTAATCATACGAAAGGCTAATGAAATGATAGCATAAAAGTTATCACTAAGTGATACGAAAAATTATCTAATTATGTAAGAAATAGATATTGCTGCCACATCATAAGTAGGGAAGCTTATTAGTGCCATGTTAACACATTTTATTTTTTTATTTTTTATACTTTAATCTGCAAAGTCAAAACCGGTTATGTAAAAAAAAGTTCGGAAAGACGCGAATCTAGCTGAATCTAGCTGAAAATGTCAGTTTTCATTTGTGACACTGACATTCATTTCATTAATACGTAAATGGTATATGATATGTGCAAATACATATAAAGTTTCTCGCTTACGACATATTATCTACTTATAATGACGTAGTATCAAGTTATAACAACTTAAGTAACTCGTTATAACGCCATCGTATCTCGCTTTAACGAAATGGAATAAAGTATAAATAAAGTGTAAATTTTACAGAAAAAAGTGTAAATTTTACAGAAAAAAGTGTAAATTTTACAGAAAAAAATGTAAATATTACAGAAAAAAGTGTAAATTTTACACTTTAAAGTATAAATTTTACAGATTAAAGTGTAAATTGTACAGAAAAAAGTGTAAATTTTACAGAAAAGAGTGTAAATTTTACAGATTAAAGTGTAAATTTTACAGAAAAAAGTGTAAATTTTACATATTAAAGTATAAAAAATAAAAAAAAAATGTGTAAGCATGGCACTAATACGCTTCCGTACATAAGAGAATGTTTGTTATACATGTAATTTATTTGTTTGTCACAAACATTTAATGTTTTATGACAATAAAGAATTTGAATTTGAATTTAATATTGATCCACCTTATCTTTCTATAAATTATATTTTTGTAGATTGATTACTTTTTTATTTCAAAATTATTCTAACTTTTCATCACCAACGCACAGAGTGAATGTCTCTGCTGATCTTCCGCGACGTGCGACGTCACAGACGTCCTACAGAACAATGACGATGCGCTCCGTTATGCGTATAAACAATAGTTGGTTTGGCCTTTAAGGTAGTACGTGAGTTTAAAATTGCGCATCATTCTTGCGCATGTGACTAAAAATTGAATTCACTATGGGAATGTTGCCGAGGCCATTTTCAATGTATGATAATAGTTAAATTTGATGAAATATGCCACTATTATTAAGTAACCATGCAGAATATTGAGCATTTTCAGCAAATTCCTATTCCATTAAGGGGAGATAATTAGTATAGAAATAATAGTGAAAAAATCAGTTTTTCGTGATTTATTCAAAAATAAGTTCGATGACCCCCCCCCNCCCCCCCCCCCCCCCCCCAGTTTTTTATCATGGAAATTGAAGGACAGTATATTAGCTTATAATTAGCCAAATTGTAAAAAAATTCTATCAAATGTAACTTAAAAAAATCAATTTTTTGTTAAATTTCGCTGATTTTCCCTATTATTTCAACAAAAATAGCAGATTTTTACATGACATATTTCATTATTATATGGCCGGTGACCCCTAATTTTTATTTTATTTTTTGTTTGCTCTAATACCAATGTGTAAATCATCAGAATATCAGAAAATTCTATCGGACAGTGTTCCAACTGGGTATATAAAAAGTATGAATATGTTTCAAAAGTAAATTTCCCCTGTCTTAGTGATTAAAATATCGGAAGAAGATTTGTTATGTTGCTTTTCTAAAACGTTGGTAATTCGAATAATATCATTGATTTACTCTATACATCCACCGATCTTTTTATTTATAAAACAGTATACCTCTTATATTTTGAGGAACCTCCTGAGATGACGCTTCTGTCTTTTTAGTATTAAGTTTATTCCATTTTCGTTGATTTTTTGTTTCTGTTATCGCGTCCTGCAGTAGTTGCCTTACGTCTTCTAATTCTTGATTTAGTTCTTCCATTTTTTGTTTCTGAATTTCAATTTCTTTGTTTGTGTCCAGGTGTGACTGTTTTAGGTCTTCAATACCATCCCTTGACTGTTTAATTTCTAACATTAGTTCTTTGTTTGACTGATCCAAGGACTTAACTTTCAGTTCCAAACATTCATTCATCATAAAAGGTCCACCAATTCTACCAACAGCCTGTATAAATATTTGTTAAGGCCCAATTATAATGATCGCAAATCTTTAAATGATACATTGTTAACAATGATAAAATATCATCATTTTATCTTATTTACGTATTTAGGAAACTATTTGCATCATATTTGGACGACAAGCCGTTTTTATTTGATGTAAAACAAAAATAGAACTAGATACAGAGCAAAAAAACGTTACGTCACAAATTATGCTAATCCTCGTCTTTATGCTTTATACAGGTGTATTGTTTTATATTTAGACCCGTTGTGTTACATATGTTCATAAATATGGATTCTCTTCTTTGTCTGTATGCTTGATTTTTTTCGACACATTTTTAAACTAAATTTTACTATTTGAAATTGTCGATGGAAGGGGCAGGAGACGATGGAAGGGGCAGGAGACGATGGAAGGGGCAAGGGAATTAAGTGGGTCTGCATTCTTGTTTCGACCATGGTCTCGGTTTTCCCGATATACACAATCTTCTTACAGGAGGAGGGGTTAATTCCGAAAACTGAGTTTGATGTTCAACAATGAATGTTGCTATTATGTCTAGAAATGTTTCCAGATTTTGTTTTAACATCTCCAAAATAGCGTATTTTGCAAATTACAGAGACACATTTTTCGTCTCTTTTTGGGCTTTTCCTATTGCTCTTAACATTATTTTTCATTATATTAGCCGTTTTGTCATGAACAAAAATGTCAGCTAAATTTTTGACTCCACGATTTGCACAAAGAGGTTGTTAGTTGAAATTTTTCCTCATCTTTGAGAATTTTTCAAAATATTGTAATGCATACACAGAATTGTTCAAACTTCTGGTAGTGCTTGGCAGTAAGTTTATAGTATTGGCATAAGTTTTTGTTTAATCTTTTTCGACTTTTCATCTTGATAGATAAATTTTTACATTTAAAAGTTCTCTTTAAATCTCGAACTTTAAAATGTGAAAAATTTAACTATCTCAGTTTGAGAAATATACGTAATAAACTGGTAACAATGCTTGAGACTATATTTCTAACGTAAATTCTCCGTTGTTTATTTCTAGAGGCGATATTATAGCTGTACCGTCTTTCTGTAAATGGTGTTTAAACCTTTGAAGGTAAAATTATTGTACTGAACAACGCTTTTATTGTTGTTAGTCATCTTGTTCACAACACGAGGGCCTCATCAATTAGGTAAATGAGAACCGAACCGTCAGTCAAAAGAACAAACAATCCATGGACGTTGGCAACATCGGAAACACTAAGAAATAAGGACACCACTTTGCCCATTACTGATTGTAAGTTCCAGAATGTCACTACAACTGTTTCAGCGGATTTCATTGCTTAATTTTGATCAACGTTACATTCATGTTTAATTTTGCCAATAGATGCGGGATCGTCAACAAACATTATTTATTATTATGTCATCTGTGAAATCTTTTTTCTAGGTTCCTTATGTAGTGAAATCTGATAATCCTTCCTCGGTTTTCTTTATATAATTTTGAAAATTAATGACATAAAACACAACCTTATCACTTGGACTTGAACAATTATCGCTCTTACAATCAATATTATCCTAAAACAACACCGGTGCCCAAAGCTTCTGCACAATTGCAACATAAAAACAAACACAGAGCACTGATCTTGTAGATTGTAAGAAAACTTGGCTTTACATGAAAGCGAGTGCGGACATTATAAACAGGTGCTCAGAATAGCATTTGGAAATTACAATGAAAGCATGATAGTGTAACATATGATAAATTATCTCAAGAACAAATACTCCATACTTGAAATATACAGAGAGCAAACATCTCTTTCCAGCCTCTTTTCTAACACAGATGTCCAGTTAGATTTTTTTTTTCTTTTCGATATCTACTCCGACAAGTTTTATTCACTTTCATCTGTGTTATGAAAAATATTCCATTAATCTCATTCGTTTTTACTATTCTTTTTATGTCAGCAGTGACAAATAGTAACAAAACAAATTTACCCAAGCCCCAGCAGTATTTTGTTAGCGTCTATCAATATTGTGTTGAAAAAACCCGAAGACTGGAGTAAGGCCTTACAAATTTCTTTGGCATATCAACGTTTAAAAATCATTCTGTCTAGGTGTGGTTACCCTTTTTGACATCATCTGGCGACCGTTGTCCGTCTGTCCGTCGTAAACTTTTGTTAGAAAATCTATACTGGAACCACTCTGCCAATTTAATCCAAACTTAGCCTTGGTCATCAGCAGGGTATGTAATTTAAAAAAAAATGTGTTAGTCCGAGATCCAAACAACATGGCCGCTGTTACTAAAACTACGACATAAGTTTTTAGCAATTAACATAAATACCATTGCAGATATAAATCATCTGACAGAAGTAAAATTGCCCAGAATGCTGAGATCTATTTGCTCTGTAATTTATAGCTCACCTGGCTAAAGGCCATGTCAGCTTTTGCCATCTCTCGACGTCCGTCGTCCGTCCGTTAACTTTAATTCAAAAATCTTCTCCTCTGAAACTACTGGGCCAATGATAACCAAACTTAAACTGAATCATCACCAGAAATATGCAGTTTTTATGTCCGTAGACCAAACATCATGGCCCCTGCTCCTAAAAATAGAACATAGGGGTGAATTGCGGTTTTTTGCAAGTAACTCAAAAACCATTACAGATATAAAAAATCTGACACGTTGTAAAATGATCAGCATGATGAGATCTACCCGCTGTGCAATTTTGAAGAAAATCTGAAAACCCATCTCGGAGTTATAGCCCTTCTTCCGTAAAATTTTGAAGAGGTTAAGTGTAATTGCAAAAATGTTCAGCATATCAAAATCTACACACCCTGAAATTTTAAAGAAAATCCATAACCCTTTGTATGAGTTATTGTCCCCTTTTCACCGAATTTTCAAAATTTTCCTATTTTTCGTCTTTTATTTACAAAACTATAGAAGATGAAGATTAGTGTAAAATGATGAAATGTTTGCCATGCTGTGGCGACTTCAAAACTGGTGTTGAAAATAGTTCATTGACCGCCATTTCCAAAATGGCCGCCAAAAAAGGCGGGAAAATTTAACAATGTCCGATTTCAATGAAATTAGGTTTCCAAATAGGTATTGAGGTCATAACTTCAAAAATGATTTTAACAATTGTTTGTTGACCGCCATTTTCAAAATGGTCGCCAAAAAAGGCGAGAAAATTCATCACTGTCCAATTTCAATGAAATTTGGTTTCCAAATAGGTATTGATGTCGCAACTTCAAAACCGATGTTGAAAACTATTTGTTGACTGCCATTTTCAAAATTGCCACCAAAAAGACGGGGAAATTCAACATTAACCGATTTTAATTAAATTTGGTATCCAATTAGATAAGTTGATGTCGCAACTTCAAAACTTACGTTGAAAATTGTTTGCTGACGGCCATTTTCAAAATGGTTGCCAAAAAAGGCAGGAAATTTCAATAATGTCTTTTTTTCAATGAAATTTGGTTTCCAAATAGATATTGATGTTGCGACTTCAAAACCGATGTTAAAAATTGTTCGTTGACCGCCATTTACAAAATGATGTCTTGATTTCAAAACTGGTGTCGAAAGT
Source organism: Modiolus philippinarum (assembly GCA_002080025.1). NCBI lineage: Eukaryota > Metazoa > Mollusca > Bivalvia > Mytilida > Modiolidae > Modiolus > Modiolus philippinarum. The sequence continues at coordinate 68,050 of MJUU01051557.1, read as the reverse complement.
GGTCCTTAGCAAAAACTGATTTGGTAAAAAAAGCCCAACAAAGAAATATTGTAAAACATGGTCAGACTTAAATACTGTTAAATACTGAGGTACTAAAGTTTGAGAGACTGATGATCTGTAACAGAATATAAGTTCCACCATAATATTTGTTCCAAAGGACTAAATATTATATAAGATTAGTTCCACTGGAACAAACATTATAAAATTTGTTCCTAACGGAATAAATCGTATGTAATACTTAGTATTTGTTCCCAAAGGATGAAATATTATGCCAATTTAATATTTGTCCAATGGAACTTTTGTCAGGTGGAACAAATATATGTTTACAATCAACTGTATGACTAACAATGTTTCCATGATTGTGGCAACTGAAAGCCAGGTGAGCAATACAGGCCCCTGGGAGCCTCTAGTTAAAAAAAAATCAGGAACCAATCTCAGAGTTACAGCCCTTTTTCCGTAAAATTTTCAAAATTTATGCATTTTGTATTTTTTTTATTTTAAAAACTGTAACAGGTGAAGGTGAAGTGTAAATTGGAAAAATGTTCAGCATATCAAGATCTACATACTTTGAAATTTTGAAGAAAACCTGTGTAGGAGTTATTGACTGTTTTTCACCTATTTGTTTTTTGTTGTTGTTGTTTTTTTTTCAAATGTCATATGGTTATGGGTTATTTCCCGTTAAAATCTGTTTTCAAATTTCCTTTTGTTAACTTTTCCCTTTTAAGCTTTTGAGAAATTTCCTGCCTTCACTTTGTTAAAAACAATTATTTCTTCCATAATCAAGAGCTAAAAAGTGTTTTTGTACAAATTTTTATAATTTTTTGCAAAAATACTTTCCTAATCTTTACCTAGATTCACATCATAATAATTTTTGTATATAAAAGTATCTTGTGTCCGACAGTGATTTTACTGTTTGCCCGCCATGCAAATATTCTGTCTTACATAGTTAATGATACCGAAGCAGCTTCAAAGCCTGCGTTGAATTCGAATCTCACTTGGCTATGCCTGGGTATGCTTTTGCCATCACTTAGAGTCCATTGACCCTCCGACGTAAACTTTTCTTTTAAACATTTTCTCTGAAACCGCTGGGCCAATTGGGACCAAACTTGGTCACACTAGTCCTCGGGTAGTCCCCTTTGACATATGTGTTGGGCAAGTCCTCACGCCATCCAAGATGGCCACCAGTGGGATTTTTAATAATAATAATAATAATATTCTTTGTTTCAAGAGGGTTACACAGTTAGTAATACAACTAATCTTCCCTGGGGCCCTCACAAGATAAAATAAAAACAAATTAACAATAAAATGCATTTTACAATATACAATATAACAATTATAATTGTTCAGACTGAGAACTCAACAAGTAGTCTTTTATTTTGCACTTAAAAGAATGAATAATAGGTGAATCACGAACAGATTTTGGCAAATCATTCCACAAGGATGGTCCTGAATATATGAATGATTTTTTAATAATTCTAAATTGGGTTTTGGAAGAGAAAGATTTCCCTGTATAACCCTATATTCAAAGATCTTCTCTTAAACTACTAGGCCAATTGGAACCAAACTTGGTCATAATTGTCCTTAGTTGGCCCCTTTAAAAAAATTGTCATCATCATATGCAAAGTAACCACCAAAGGGGAACGAAGATTTACATTGGACCCCATGGGAAACCATTCAAAGGTCACAATAGCTCATAGGAAATGACCACAAGCAGGGAACTAAATTTCATATTGGACGCTATATGGGAAAGCATATTCAAAGACCTTCTCCTCTGATAGTATGTGGTCAATTATTACTTGGTCACAATGATCCTTAGTTGGTCCACTATGTAAAAAGTGTCCAGCATGTCCACATTGCATCCAAGATGGCCCACAAGGAAAATTGTTTAACCTTGGACCCCATGGGAATCATTCAAATATCTCCTCTGAAAATACTAGGCAAATTTGAACCACAGTGGGGCACAATGATCCTGAGATGGTCTTCTTCAAGGAAGGTGACAGTCGGTCTATCAAAAATAGCTGCCAATGGGGAACATAGTTTAATTTTGGGTCATATAACATCAATGTCTATAAACAAACTTGAAAATGAGACCTTTCAAGAGTCAATAAACAAACTTGAAAATGAGACCTTTCAAGAGTCAATAAACAAACTTGAAAATGAGACCTTAAACGTTGGGATTAATCTGACTATTTGTGTCAGCCATGGCCCAGGTAGGCGATAAAGGCTCTTGGGAGCCTCTTGTTTTGTATTTTTTCATTTGTAGCTGAACCTAACTGAAGTGAAATTTTAGGGATAGATTTATATTGCGCTCAATTTCATAAAGTAGATCAAAATGATTCTGGTTTTGTTTGGGAAGTTCAATTTGCAGGTGTTGCAGAATACAAAAAATACCCCAGTTGCATAAAAACAGTCAAGGAGTAACCTCTCCGTAGCAGAATTATAATCAAATAATATGGAAAGTCATTATCCAAAAGTAGTAAAAAAAGAAGTACTCAATACCAAAAATATCGAAATAGGAAGCCAAATCCAGTACAAAGACCATACAAAGATAATGAAGCCTTGGTTTTTTATCCCCCCGCTTAGCGAAAGCGGGGGGATTATGTAATGCAGTCCGTCCGTATGTACGTACGTACGTGTACGTACGAACGTGCGTTTGTAATGCTCCCCGATAGCTCTGGAACTATGAGAGATACAAATTTGAAGCTCGGCACCATACTAGAGTATGATCAGAAGTAGCGCACTGTGGATTCGGAATTAAGGTCAAACGCCCTAGTGGCAAATTATGGGCGAAAACGAATTTTCGCGATATCCAATAATTGAAGAAATTTCGAAGGCCATTTGGGCTAGAAAGTTGAAACTCGGATATGCACTCACATATTATGTAGCAACTTCATAGAGGGTGTCGGAACTTTGGTATGACCCCTCAGGGCATGGCCTCTAGGGGGTCCAAAAAACGAAAAAATCGATTCCGCTGGAACTCCTCTTACACCTTAAATCGCAGAAACCTTGTAATAAGGGTATAAGTAACACTATAAAAGTTGTCTGTGCCGAAGGTTTCGGAATTTTGAAATTTGCCCTCAGGGCGGAAAAATGAGCGAAAATGTATTTCGAGATATCCAGTAATAAGCGAAATCTTCTGAAGTATTCATGTTTGAAACTGAAACTTTGTAAGCAAGTTCGATTATATGCATCTCATTTACTGATTATAGCGGACTTTTGGTATGACCTTTAAGGGGCTAAAAAATGTTAAACAATTAGTACTCATCAGAACGACTGGAACTCTATGTATAATTTCGATTTTATATTTTATATTTTCATGAGGAATTATTGGAATTGCTCTTTGAATACGTTCTAAGCTTTTGTAATTGAGACCCGGTGCCAAATTTGGTAAATTTCCTGAAAATGTCAAAGACTAATAATTTTTGAAATTTCAACATGAAGATTTATAATTAAGCAATATTTTAATGTCATCAGCTAGTATGAACACTATGATTCCACAAATATGATTCTAATTTTGGTAAATTTCCTGAAAAATTTCAAAGACCAATTATTTTTTGGAATTTTTCCTAGCAACCATATCTTTTCAGATGCCATATAGTTTAAATTATCATTTTCAATGGTCAGATTGCAAAAAACCTTGATTCTAATTTTGGTAAAGTTCCTGAAACTCTCAAAGACCCATTATTTTTTGGAATTCTACCTAGCAACCATATCTTTTTCAATTATTTAGAGTTATAATGATGAATTTCAACTGTCAGGTTGAAAGAATCTTTGATTCTTTTTTTTGGTAAATTTCCTGAAACTCTCAAAGAACCATTATTTTTGGGAATTCTACCTAGCAACCATATCTTTTTTGATGCCTTTTAGATTTAATAATCATTTTCCATGGTCGGATTGCAAAAAACTTTTATTCTAATTTTGGTAAAGCTCCTGAAACTCTCAAAGACCCATTATTTTTTGGAATTCTACCTAGCAACCATATCTTTTTCAATTATTTAGAGTTATAAGGATGAATTTCAACTGTCAGGCTGCAAGAATCAATGATTCTAATTTTGGTAAATTTCCTGAAACTCTCAAAGACCAATTACTTTTTGGAATTTTACCTAGCAACCATATCTTTTTTGATGCCTTATAGTTTCAATGATGATTTACAATAGTCAGATTGCAAAAATCTTCTATTCTAATTATGGTAAATTTCCTGAAACTCTCAAAGACCTACTATTTTTTGGAATTCTACCTAGCAACCATATCTTTTTCAATTCCTTACAGTACTGAAGATCATTTTCAATAATCAGAGTGCAAAAGACTGATTCTAATTTTGGTAAATTTTCTGAAACTATCAAAGAAGGATTTTTTTTTTTGAATTTTACCTAGCAACAATATCTTTTTTGATGCCTTATAGTATCAGTGATCATTTTCCATTGTCAGATTGCAAAAGTTTTTATTCTAAGTTTGGTAAATTTCCTGAAACTCTCAAAGACTCATTATTGTTTGGAATTCTACCTAGCAACCATATCTCTTTCAATTCCTTACAGTAAAAATGATGATTTTCAACAGCCAGGTTGCAAAAATCTTTGATTCTAATTTTGGTAAAGTTCCTGAAACTCTCAAAGACCCATTATTTTTTGAAATTCTACCTAGCAAACATATCTTTTTGGTGTTTTACAGTTACGATGATTAATTTAGTTTCAAAAACACTTGTCTTTTTTTACAAGGGGAGGGGGTCCAAAAAGGGGTAGCGGGGGGATCGCAATCTTTGATTGGCTGTTTTTCATTTCAATTGATTAGAATTTTAATAAAAACAGCAAATTTGTATAAAACGCAAGGTCAGACAAGTCTTTTCGGATTTCTCGGGAGAAATTTTTGCTACCTTGTAGTTGAGTTTACTTCTCCCAATAAAATGAAACACCCAAGAAGATCAGCCACAATGTCCGTCTCTGTAGCCAATGTTAAAAGTTTCTGTCACTTCTCTTCACAACACGTTTCTGGTCTCTCCATAGATATACGACCAATAAAAAAAATTTATCACTCCTAGTTTCTTCCACTACAATATCTCAAAAATATTTAATGTTTCTCCGAGTCCATGAACTCTCAGCTAAAAGATCTTTAAAGGCTATTTCCATACATCAGACTGGCCACATGATGGTGAATGAAATGATATGGAGTAAATGCCCATGAGACAAAGTCTCTACAAATACATGATAAAACAAGCAAAGGAACAACGCTTTTATTGTTGTTCTTCATCTTGAAGTCACCATGAGGCCTTCAACAATGAGCTTTGCTCATACCTCACAGTAAGTTCAAGACGGCCACTAGCACCGGTTTGAGCGGAATTCATTGCTAATTGTTGAACAACGCTACATCCATGTCTTTTTTCCTAGTCATGGATAAGGAATTGTAAGACAAACATTAATTTAACTGACAAAATGCTCTTACAATCACTGTCATATGAACATACTTCAATGAAAGAAGATGATAATATGATTTTACATCTAAGTTTTTGGATTTTGAAAATGGAAAATAGAGAACTTCTAATGCAGTGTATTTCTTTATCATATAGGGCATTTCTCATTCATAAAATGATGTTCAATTTCACAAGAATTTAGAAAGCATCTGCGTAAACATCACTATATATTAAATACACTCCATGGATTAAGTAAAAAAATCATCGAAGTATCGTAGAGTCCAAAACCTAGCTGACACGGTTAATCCTGAAAAGGGCTAATGATATGTTAATTAATAGTAAGAGCAATAGTAAAAGTAAACAGTGAAACGGAAAATTCGGAGAGGACTATAATGTGCAAAATTATTAGACGTTGCGTACGATGTTGGTACCACGTCGCGAAATTCATTTTGACACATTGATAAATGTTTAATTAAAAGATAACAAAAAAGAAAAACATATAGTGTTATATATCAAAAGATTAATAAATTTTCCTAGATTGTTTGTAATTAATGTTTTCTATTTTTTGAAAAAAAAATGTGAAGCTCTGTTATACGTTTTATGTCGCCAAAAACTCGATAAACGGGGAGTTTTTATAAAGGACAAGGTGCGATAAGGGGTTGATTTGGCCTATGATTTCAGCGAATTTTAAAGTTGCACCACAAGATTTTCTTCCATGTTCGTTTCAAAGCTTAGATCCCATTTATAGAAAAAATACAAAAGTTAGAATCAATGACGTCACAATATGTATAGTTCTGACGTCATGAAAAGGCTACTTTTGAGCATTTTCATAGAAATGTACCGAATTTGGCAGATTTCCGAACAGTTTTGCTAACCGGAAATATCGAGCACATTCAAGAACCAATTAGATAATTTACCAACTTATTTGTACAAGTGAATTGAACCTCTCATACAAATATTTTTGTGGTTCTTGTGTGTGCTCTATATTTTCTACACAGAAAAAGCAGTCACAAATGATCAAATTTGTCATTTTTCTACAAAATCTTTAATTTGTCCCTTTTTCTACCCTTAAAAACTCAATAAACATGCATCAATATTTGAGAAAAGTTACTGTTTACTGAAAAGCCATACCCATAGAACATTCCAATGAGAAAATTCGGTGAATTCAACCAAATTTATTTTTCAGGCCAAATAAGGCCCTTACCGCCCCTACTCCTTTCATTAATTTGCGGACAAAGGGCGATTATACCAACATCGTCTGTAGTTTTTGTTTGTGACGAAGATGATTATCAAGACTTAAACGGGGACGGACTTTGTGCCACATTATATGACGGAACCGGCGAAACAATCATTGACTGTACAAAAATGTGTGACTATATTCGATAAATAAAAAAAAATTGTTATTTCTCCTCAAACATAACTGTATTTCATAATTTCATTATTTATATCTGACTACCATATAGCGGGTAATTTTTGCGGTGTGGATTTATTTATCAATTGGTCAATTTTATTGAACATCACATCAGATATTGTTTTTGCTCTTCTGTCTTCTGAGGTTCTCGGTTTCTGCCTTGTATGGATTTTAATTATATCTATATATAGTTTTGATATATTTATATCTTCATGTGCTTTTTTCTTTCTGTATTCTATTACGATGTGAATATAACAACTAGAGGCTCAGAGACTGAGCCTGTATCGCTCACTTGACGAAATGCTTCTATGCCATGTATGTCCCAAAATGATGTTTATTACCAATGGGGTCTAATGTTTAGCTATGTTCTCCACTAGTACCCGTGTTTTTTTCTGCTCCTATTGAAATGAGTAATTTTTGCAAAGGGCCATCTATACATATATGAAAATTTGCTTGAATACTTTCAGAGAAGATGACGAAAAGGATGTTTTTCTCATACCGGGCTCCAATGTTAAACTATGTTCTGCACTGGCGGCCATTTTTTATTTGATCTAAATAAAATGAGTAATTTTTGTAAAGTACCATTAGTACATTATTATTGTTATGTTTGGTTGAATTTGTTTCAGTGGTTTCAGAGGAGAAGATGAAAATGTGATTTTCCCCATAGGGTTCAATGTTAAACTATGTTTCGTGCTGGCCGCCATGTTTTCTATCGGATTATAACGAAATGAGCAATCTTTGTTAAGGACCTTCCATACATCATTCCTGTAAAGTCTGGTTGAATTTGCTTCAGTGGTTTCAGAGGAGGAGATGAAAATGTGATTTTTCAAATAGGGTCAAATATTAAACCCTAGTTCCGTGCTGGCGGCCATGTCTTTTGTCGGATCGGACCGAAATGAGCAATCTTTATAAAGGACCTTAAGTACATCAATCCTGTAAAGTTTGGTTGAATTTGCTTCAGTGGTTTCAGAGGAGAAGATGAAAATGTGATTTTCCCTTAAGGTCCAATGTAAAACTGTTCCGTGCTGGCGGCCATGTTTTTATCGGATCAGCATGAAATGAGCAATCTTTGTTAAGGACCTTTAGTACATCATTCCTGTCAAGTTTGGTTGAAATTGCTTCAGTGGTTTTAGAGGAGAAGATGAAAATATGATTTTTTCCCATAGGATCCAATGTTAAACCTAAGTTCCGCGCTGGGGCCATGTTTTTTGTCTAACCGGAACTAAATGAGCAATATTTGTTAAGGACCTTTAGAAAATCATTCCTGTAAAGTTTGGTTGAATTTCCTTCAGTGGTTTGAGAGGAGAAGATGAAAATGTGATTTTTCCATAGGGTCCAATGTTAAACTATGTTCCCTGCTGGCGGCCATGTTTTTTATCGGATCGAAAGGAAATGAGCAATCTTTGTTTAGGACCTTTAGTACATCATTCCTCTAAATTTTGGTTGAATTTGCTTTAATATATGGTTTCAGAGGAGAAGACGAACATGTCATTTTTCCCATAAGGTCCAATGTTAAACCTAAGTTCGGCGCTGGAGGCCATGTTTTTTGTCGGATCGGAACAAAATGAGCAGTCTTTGTAAAAGACCTTTTAATACGCCATCCCTGTAAGGTTTGGTTGAATATGCTTCAGTTGTTTCAGAGGAGAAGATGAAAATGTGAATAGTTAACAGACGACGGACGACGGACGCCAAGTGATGGCAATAGCTCACACTGACCCTTCGGGTCAGTTGAGCTAAAAATACAAACATCGCTAAAATTGCTCGCTTATAGTGTGGAAACAATATAAGGAGTGTTAATCATAAGATATAACTACACACACATATTTCACACTGTGGTACAAAACAAAGATGAAAACAAGAAAACGGGATATAGCTCATACTTAAACGGCATACAACTAAAACAAGACTAGAACTTCTATTTAAAACCTTACTGAATATGGTCGAATAAAAAAATGGTCTGACGTTGCCACCGTACTGAGAACGAACGTAAACTACTGAAAAACTCGCCCGGAGATACGATACAGTACTAAGGGCAGATAATAACGTCGCCGGATCGGGAATGTTGTTTTCGCGACGTCACAGATTAGGGCGCGACGTCATGAGTACCGGACTACGGGAACTGCGGACAGCATGTATAATAAATCTATGATAAAATCGATGTGGTTATGTGAATTGCTCATATAACGCAATAGGGGACGTGGCAGGTCAAGATTCCGCATGCTTTTCAAACTGAAACCTGTCGGCAATTTTCCCCAACAACCATTTCATTTCGTGTAAAAAAGATTTCATTTGACAAAATTAAACTAGCGCACTGTAGATTTTCATCAAGGTTGCTGTATTTATGAAGTAAATTACCACTACTGGAATACAAGTCTGTGAAATTCCTTTGAAATTTCACGGGTCATTGAAAGAAAATCTCGTAACTTTTCCGTTCTTTTTGTTGTTTTTTTTGTTGTTGTTTTTTTAATGGAATCGACTTCCCTTACGAATTTATACATGTATACCCAATGTAAATTTCCCCCTTTGAACTTGCCGTTGATTAGTTTCTAAAAATTGCAGATCGATTTGTTTTTACACCTATTCATAGGAAAGAAAAGTTTACATTTCATGGAATGCCACAGAATATGAGTAACAGATAAAATACCTATATACATCGGCAAACGAATACCGAAGCAAAATGTAGATGGGGTTAATTCCAAAATCAAAAGTCCAATAAAGAATGGAGAGAACTTGGCAAAGACAAACAAATAAACAACTGAATGAAGGATTAAACAAATCGCCACAAAATTAAAAACGTGACATCCAACATATCCTAATAAAGAATCTGGCGTAAGTTTTAGCGCATGGACTTACAAATATTGAGGTTGTCAGTTCAAATCTAGCCTGCGACAGCTAAAAAGGAATCCTTGAAAATTTTGCGAATTTTCTATTTTCAAGCTGTTAAAAAATGACGGGCTTGTCGCTAATCAGGTGGCGCATGATCATGGCCATTTTCAGGACAATTTCACGGCATTTTTAATTTTGATTTTTCACGGGATGCTTTGAAAATTCAATAAAAAATCCCGTGAAAAAGGCTTTTTTTATATTGCAAATTTTCATGGGGTTTCATGGGTTAAATGAAAAATGGCCTAAGCTGTGACAATGTATTATCAATAAATAATAGGCGAGAATATGATATTGAAGAGGTATAATCACAATAACTATCCTATCAAACGCAGGGTCAGTATGATCTTATTCGGGACAACGGGGAAATGACATTCCTATCACCGAGATATCGGGAAAACACTTATCAGGAACGGGATTAGGTCAAATTCATTTTTCCGGGATGATTGAGGGAATCGTATATTTTTTTTCTCGGGAAGTCATTATCAAAACCTCCTACCCCCCTAAATTAAACCAAGACCATATACAATGAAACCTGATTTTTTTTTCATTACAGGCCGATAGGTGAAACCGGGGATTCAGTCACACACACACACACACATATATATATTTGAACAGCAGCAGTAATGAAATTATCTTCTTTTCAAGTGAACACAGACACTAGAAAGGTCTAGTAGGTATTTGACTGATCTTTGTGAATGTCTTATAGAACGACGTTTTTCCGAGCAAAATATAATGTAACGTCGTTTCGCGTCCAACCAGGGAATGCTCATTTGTAGTGATAAAAAATGCAGTTTTCTCTCTGTAGCTTTAAAATAAGCACATGCACCCCCATTTTTGAAAGCGAATTTTAAAAGAGTGATTTTTTCTATGTGAAATTTTACCTACGAAAAACGAACGTTTATTCTATAAATACTTACATAAATGTCAATTTAGAACCACAAATAATGAAATTTTGTTTTAAAATGTATACTTGCCTTCAGAAATATCTCACAAAACTGTAGCAAAAAAACCGGCAGCAATTAGCTTTTTCAGTTTAAATGTTATGACATTTTACATATTGCTGTAAAAATACATTTTTACGAAATTTTTTGGAAAATGGGCAATTTTGAATCGTCATTATCTCGAAAACGATATCATGAAGGTATACTTTTCTTTGCAGATTTGGAAAGAGCATGTTCAAATTTACTAAATTTCAAAATTTCACGAAAAAATCAGTTCAGAATCTTTACTGTATCGTATCCCCTTATCGTTACGCTCGGTGGTACCAACATTGTGCGCGACGTCCTTATATTCGAGATTTTAAAACAAAATCTGGAAATATTATTAAATGTAAATACAAAATTCATTACAGAACATTAAGTGTCGTATACGGAATATATTTCTTCAATGTGAGTGGATGAAAATAAGACCATGGTGAAAACAAGAATGCAGAACCACTACACCGAAGAACGAAAACAGAGATTGCGAGACAAACAAATTGCTATTACTTTTCATTCTTCTGGCCATTCAATCGACAACTTCAAACACGTAGCTATAGAAATATAGTATCAATATCTATAAAGTTATATAATATAAGTCAACTTAAAATTGCACGAAAGTCTAAAGGTTTGTTTCAAATTTTGATCCATATATACTTTGAAAAAAAATGACACTTAAACTTTTGACACATATTTTGAATTTAGAAAGATAAATCGCCCATTCCTAAGAAATAATATCAATTCTTATCCTTGTTTAAGTGTAGATCCATCTTATATAGCTATAAGTGGTTTCAAGACATTATCTATGTTTAGGAGAACTACTCCGTTGAAGATATGAGGAATATGACTTTAAAATTTTCAATGCATAAGATCTGACTTTAAGTCAGCTTCTAACAATTGTGCTTGGGTCTACAGACTTTGAACTTACATTTCACGAATAATAGATGGCGAATGCATAAGAAAAGACGCTTACATTATCAACACTCTCGGTCTGCTCATCACAGGATTTATGTTATCGTCGTATGTAACATAAGATTATGAGAATCAAAGATCGAAATGCTAAGCTTCATGGTGCTTAATACTTAAAACCTGCTTTACGTCTTTGACTGGAGCAAAGATAGATCTGTCTACTTTGTTCTAATTCAATTATTTTATCTGACTACGACTGAGTAAATAATGAGATAGCTACCCTGTTTTATTTGAATCTGCTTCATCTTTTGAGACAAAGGTAAAGTCAAATTTGTATACTTTAATATACTTACATCTGCGATTTCGTCCCATGCTTGCGTAAAGTAAGATGTAGTTATTTTTGTGCCATCTAAATGGGCAAGATGGTTTCTGTAATGTTTAATTCTAGCAAGATCAGCTCCATCACTTTTTTCCCATGATTGTGGCAATTGATCTAGTCCCCCAATAGGTGTTGTAAGTTTTGTCAGATTTCGCAAAAGACATATCAATAAGGAAATATCAAACGTCTTTGAATCAGGATTTCCTGTTCAAATAATAATTATAATAATTACATAAGACGAATATATGGAAATAAAAACTACTACGTCGATTTATCTACTGATAAGGTAAATACCAACAAAAAGGCCTGCTTTTACTTATGTATATTTAGATGTAATCTATATCATCTACGAACAACGGTGAAAGTCTCAAAGATATCTTCGGGTAGGTCCAGAGTTTGTTACCGGACTGACTAACACCGACTGTGATAAACCGGACTTTTCACTGGCAGTGTGACTGGTGCCACGCTTGGTGCAGATCATGCTTACCCTTCCGGAGCACCTGATGATACTTCAGTTTTTATAGGGGTTCACACCGCTAGTGCTTTAGTTTTTATGGCGTTCTTGTTCATTTTATTTATTTCTTATGCCCTTCTCATATTGTCCCAATTCGTGTTGCTGTGAATTGCCGTGATTTTGGATTTATGGTTTTAGAATTTCCCTTTCTTCGTCCTTGCTTCGGTATTTGTTTGCCGATACATTCTGTTCGAAAAATGTGTTAACTATATTACGTATACCATGACAGAACCGTAAAGAAAGGCATATTTATAGATTGACAGTTAGTAGGAGATATATACTTAAAAATGTCTTTGTTCTTTGAAAGTCTGTCCAGGAAAGACCATAACAAACATATTTTGTGATTCTGAAATGCGATTGACGGAACCCACCTGGATTAGAATCCAAATCGTCCTGGTCAAAAACAAATGCGATACGTTTGCAGCAAGAGACTCTTTGGAATAAAGTTCCAACCAAACGAATACAGAATCAGGGACCAAAATTATAAATCCAGAACTGAATATAATCTTATCTGTATGTTCATAGATATAAATACAACTGATTGAAAAATGGCCTTTAAGGGTTTAACACAACTGATAAGAACTGATAAGAATCCAGTCAGGTGAATTAGCCCTTATTCAACGACATACCTGTATAAGAAAGGGTTAATGAAGTAGTAGATTTAATATTTTCACTAATCAATTTGAATTGAATTGAAAAGGAAGTCCATAAAAACCATCTTGAGTTTAAATATATACAATATCTTGGAAAATTTGATAGTTTAAGGTAGATAGACACTGTTGCGCTGCGCAGTGTAATCGCGCATTAGAAAAATACAAAGTCGAATACGGGTTTGGTTTGATTTCCTTGCCGGAACAGTCCTTTGACAGGTTTTCCTTTGTGACGTAATAATTGATTGACTAATATGAAACGTCATACTTAGACCATTTTGCCGCGAATTAACTCCCCTTTCCCGTAAATAATGTTTATTGCGGAAACTTTTTAAAATATCTCCGTTAAAAGCGTGGTGACATATACATTTTTTCGTCTCACCCAAGAGATCATATCATAAACTATCTTTTTAGAAAAACATATAAAATTCTCATGGAAAAAAGGTTCATTTTCATTAAGCTGAAAATTGCCGTTCCATATTTTTCCCGTGCATTCTATGTAAAAACAGACGAAAAATGGCTAAAAGTGAGCAAACATTGACATCAGTTCTAGAAAAATCAAGCATGGTGACCCATACTTTTTATTAGATATTTCAAGTTAGTAAGATTAGTTCTTCAACAAAATCTCATGGAGATGAACATTAGTGTCTATCTACCTTAAAAGCATTGAAAACACAAGTACTAAGTTTCCACGCAATGCAGACAGAGAGTACAAATGTACTTATTCCAATACTTTCACATAAAGGAAACAAATGTACTTATTCTGGTAATAGTTTTGCGTTTTCGTTTTAACTAGCCATTTTATTAATCCAATCCAAACAATTAAACATATAATTAGATACTAAAATTTATGATAAAAAGAACGATTTTTCTTTTCCTATAGTTAATTATCCATTTCTGGATGGCGATGTTCCATTAGTGCCATCATATTTCAACCTGTTCGATTTGCTCGAGTATATATGTAATAAAGTTTGCGATTTTAATGAACGGAATCTTTTCATAACTGAAAAACTATTACATCAAGGTTTTCGTTATCATAAACTAGTTAAAACCTTCACTAAATTTTATCACCGATATAAAGACTTAGTTCATAAATACAACATCTAATCAAGGCTGGCATTTCACATCCTTTTTTTTACGGTAATGTTTTAAATAAGAGTAAAAAATACTTAAACTCGCCTAACAAACTTATAAATTGTCCATGGGCTGGAATAACCCCCCCCCCCCCCCCCCCCCCCCCCCCCCCCNCCCCCACTTATGATCCCCACCCATATTTTTCAGTCCTTCTATATCCCCTCTTCAAAATTAAACATGTAAACATGAGCATAACCTGCACGCAATATTGGAACAGGCCCCTTTTTTAGACCCAACCAAAGAAATTTTGGAAAATTTCGTTTTTGATCAAAGCTTTTCTTTCAATTGCTTCAAATTGTTGATTGGTGCCTGTCAGTTATGCAAAAATGGTATAGAATGATAGCCTATGGAATAAGCCTTACAAATATTCCACATAAGTACCATTTCTATACCCAATACCTTATAAAAATTGAAAAATCTTACCCATACCCCTTCGAAATGTTAACATAAATTTTAAAATTTTTCTCGAAATCGTGTAAGTTCAACGTTCCTTAGAAACCAGTATGTTTTCCATTTCACAATTCTTGGAATTGCTTTTAGTCTTTTCATGTCCTTCCTTAAAAATTAAGCATGTTAACATAATGTAAATATGTTTTGAATGACCAAATTAGCACTTTTGAATAGACAAATAAAACACATCTTTGAATATTTTCGTTTTCGACAAAGTTTTGTCCCTTTTTTGTCTCATTTTATCTATGAGTGGTTCAAATTCATGAAAAGATGGAATAAAATGGAAGTACATAATATCTTCTTTACAACTGGTACAAATTATGGCAGTTTTGAAGTATTATAAATTTCCTACATCCATAAAACTTACCCCTACCCCAACAAATTTACACGCAATTTGTGTGTTGTATATGACAAGGTTGTATGAATTTTATTGTGATTTCGTATTTTAACTGCCATTTGTTGACTTAAACTCAGAATCTTGCCCGAAATTCATGAAAAATTGGCATTTTCTACATTTCGTATTTATCTAAAGTTCACTGATAAATCGTTATACATTCAAAATCTGGAGGAAATATCTGCAGATATGCCAATTAATTGTTCTTAGGGATATAAAAGTTGTCTAAAAAATTGCTTAGGAAAACAAGGAGTGTTTAATGTGACTCTGAATACCGAAAATCTTACCCCTACCCCAACAAATTTTCCCTAAAATTGTCATTTTTTCTCTATGTTCGCATACAAATAACTAGAACACGCAAAATGTGTGTTGTATATGACAAAGTTGCATGAATAACTTTATGATTTGCTATCTAAACAGCATTTGTCGACTTAAACTCAATATTTATCCCCAAATTAATGAAAAATGGGATTTTCCACCATTCAGATTTATCCAAAGTCCACTGTTAAATCGTTAAATATGTCAAATCCTAAGGATATATCTGCAGATTTGTCATCTAATTGATCTAAGCGATTCATTAGTTGTCTAAAAACATCGTTAAGAAAACCAAGGAGTACTTAATGTGACTTTGAATACCGAAAATATTACCCCTCCCCAACAAATTTTCCCTAAAATTGTCAATTTTTTGTCCATGTTCGCATAAAATTAACTCAAACACGCAAAATGTGTGTTCAATATGACAATATTGCATGAATTGTATCACGATTTGATATTTTGAAAGCCATTAGTTGACTTCAACATTGTTCCCAAAATTGAGGAAAAATGGGAATTTTCAACATTTCAGAATTGGTCAAAGTTCACTGTTAATCCGTTATATATGGCAAGTCTGGCAAGTCTGGAGGATATATCTGCAGGTATGCCAATTAATTTTTCTAAGGGATATATTAGTTGTCTGGAAACAATGTTAGAAAAATCAAGGAACGTTAAATGTGACTTTAAATCTTACCCCTACTCCAACAAATTTTCCCTAAAATGGTCAATTTTAAAAAGTGTCTTTGTTCGCATTAAAATAATCAGAACACGAAAAATGTGTCTTATATATGACAATGTTGCATTGATAACATCATGATTTGATATTTTAACAGCCATTTGTTGACTTAAACTCAATATTTTGATAAATTGATGAATAATATCAAATTTGTCCAACGTTCACTGTTTAGTCGGAATATATGTCAAATCTGGAGGATATGTCGGCAGATATACCATTTAATTGTTCTGTGCGATTCATTAGTTGTCTTAAAACATTGTTTGGAAAAGCAAAGAGTGTTTAATGTGACTCTAAATACCTAAAATCTTACCCCTATCCCAACAAATTCACCCTAAAGAAGTCATTTTTTTTGTCTATATTCGCATAAAAATAACCAAAACTCGCAAAGTCTGCATTGGATATACAAATGTTGCATTATTTGTCATTTTAAGTCCCACTTTTCAGATTAAACTCAATATTTGAAAAATCGGAATTTTCAGCATTTCAGATTTGTCCAAAATTCACTTTTAAATAGTTATATGTGGCAAATCAGGAGGATTTATCTGCAGGAATGCCAATTCATTGTTCTTGGGGATATATAAGTTATCTTAAAACAATGTGTAGAAAAACCAGGGGTGTTCATTGTAACTTTAAATATCGAAAATTTTACCCCTACCCCAAGAAAATGATGCTAAAACACAAAAAATATATCTGTCTGTACACATATATAAACAAAACATACTAATATTTTTACTTTGTTTTAAAAAATGCATTTGATATATCGTAATATACAATTTTAAGGCAGAAAATATGGGTAAAATTGAATATTTTGGGCGATATTCGTGAAAAATGGGATTTTTCAGGATTTCGGAAATATGTTACAAAATTCAAAGTTTAATTGTTGCATAACTGCCCATAAACCACGCGCATGATCTTATTTGTTATATATGGGAGTCTCTGTGCATTTTTGTGTTTGAAATGTTATATTATTGGACCTTTATACAATGTTCAGGCTTTTCAAGTCAAATAAAATGAAATAAATTGTGTTGAAATTTATTTTTTTTATACGTTTGCAATTTATGAGAGTTTAGTTAGTCTAAAATGTTCAAAAGCATACTTTCTAATAGCTTAGATATAGTGAAACAATATTTTATCACCATTTTTACGTTAGATACCAAATTCGTGAAGTTTTTACGTTTCTAAGTCAAATTAGCAATAATTCTGAAAAACGAAAAATTCCCATTTTTCATAAAATTTCGAGCAGAAAGGCCAAAAAAAAAAAAAGACCCCTTAAAAAGTTTGAATCTACTTAAATGGGCTTCTGCATGTCAGCTTTAGTGAAATACACAGAATAATTTGCATTAGACATTATCTTTTATCATTTAGAGCCTGAATATTTTAAATTTTGCCTTAATTTTAAGGGGGAGGGGTGCTAATGTTGGCATTTCTGATCCCACAATAAGGCTGACTCTAAAATCTTTTCACGTAATTTGTTGCTTACATATCTTTGTTGCTTACATATCATAAATCATTATTGAATAGGCAACGATTAGATATATATTCAAATTCATACGATCCAGAAGTAAGAAATACGAAATTGTGAAAATAACGAAAATTCCGAAAATTTCGATTTTTCGAAAATTTTATACCGAAAATCAAAATTTTAAGGACTTTAATGGTCTTATTTTTCAACATTGTATCACAACTGATAAATTAGGCATAAAAACTAGATCAAATGATAAGATTTATTTATCTGAAAGGAATTGAAATCTTAAAAATCGTCATTTTCGCTATTTTTGGCAGGGGAGGGGTATATTTTTGCATCCCCAGATCACAAAAATAGCGTAATGTGCCCAAACTTGTGTTCATTGTAAAGTATATTAAATAAACTTCAATTTGATACCAAATTTTAGCACATCTAAGTTATCTACATAAAAATTATCGAGCTCAACAAGAATTTTGTGCGGTGTACTATAAAAGTGGCTCTTTACTGTCTATGCGTGCAGGTTATATTCGTGTTAACATGTTTTATTTTGAAGAGGGGATATAAAAGGACTGAAAAAAAAGCGGTGTGGATCATAAGTTGGGGGGGGGGAGTTGGGGGTGCACGGAAAGTGATTTCAGCCCATGGCCTAAAACCTTTAAATCGTCTAATTCATAAGGGTTATAATTACGATATTGTCGTCAAGTCATTACGTATGGCCTTCTTTGGTATTAACATTGATGTTTTGATAGGGTCTTTGCATTTTAACTAAACACATTCTATATTTCTAAAATCAGTATTGCATCGACACGGGTTATGTATTCCGGTATATACATGAAATCATTATGCTAAACTCCTCACAGGAAGGGATCTTGATGGAAACTGTATACTGAGGTTACATAACTTAATTTGTCAGTTGGTAATGTGTCTGGAGCTGGCATGTCAGTTAACTGCTAGTAGTCTCTTGTGATTTCATGTTTATGTCCGTATATTTAGTTCATTCAGTTTCATTTTTCACAATTGACTCAATCCTGTTGCCAATTGAATTTTACTGTTGTTACGATTGTTTTTTTTGATTTATCACATTGGCTATAGGGGGAAGGTTTGGGCCCAATAAAACTAGTTTAATCCCGCCGCAGCAGGTTTGCGCCTGTCCTAAGTCAGGAAATTTATTAAGCCTTTGTGTGTCTTGTCTGTTTTCTAGTTAGTTCACTTTATGTCTATGGGAGTCTAGGATGAAGTTCGCTGAACTTGATTACTCTTTATTTAGGGCCAACTCCGACGTGTTGTTGGGTATGGGGTTTCCTCACCATTCATTGAAGATCTTATGGTGGCTTTGAGTTGTTATTACTCCCCTTTGGATCGTTGTCTTTTTGACAAATTCCCCGTTTCCCTTCTTTTTCCTATCATTCCTGAATTCAAAATGTTTTTTAATGATTTCTTTATATAATTATGTATTCAATTATTGCATTAAAACATGAATTTCGATGGTTTCTTTTGAAGGCATGCTAAATAATTACATAAGAGAAGTATAAATAAGTACAAACCATTTGTAGGATGCAACACATTCCACTGAGCTTGATTGATAATTCTTTTTCCTTTTAACTCCGATAATTTGTTGCTCGCCTTTTGAAGTGTGGACGGTAAATCTGAAGGAGTGAAACCTGAACAGCTGTCAAATTTACATCTAACAGCTCTCGGTGCCAGCCCAAAAAGCAGCAATGACATCCGTAGATAATTTTCTTCTTCTTCTGTAATTGTTGTCATGGTTACGAAGTGCGCATCTTACCATACATACCAAATACTTCTTATATACCGCATAGAAATATCTAACTCTTATATATAACTAGCATACTGTGTGCTGGAGGATCCATTAGATATAAAAAAGGGACAATGCCATATTTCCGCAACATTTCTGGTTTTAATACTAGTTTTTTTTTTTAAAAGAATGATGATATCTGCCAATACACCTGAAAAAATCAAAATATTATGTTTGATAATTAATACCATTAAGGGTTATTTTAAACAAATTTCAGTAACTCATACTTATTTTGTCACATTCCTTCATGGAAAAAAATACTCATTTTAAACCATTTTAAACATTGAGAGTTGCGATTCTTTAATCACCTTTAATTCAATAAAAAGATCAGATACCTTTCCTTTTTTCGCTCCTATTACTTCTTTTGCAAATACCAAATAGTTTTCAACAAAAAATTACATTTATCTGATATCAATTTATTTAGTAAGTGACCAGCACACATCATTAAAGATCTCCACTCCTCAAGTTCATGATATCAAGGTTTTGAAATTAGTATCTTTATTTATTAGAACATCGATTCTACACAATTTTAAGCAAAAAATATTGATAGGTCAGTGTGCCCGTTTTTATGATACAAATGCCTGAAATTTTGGCGAGAAACCGAACTCCTCTTGACTTTTTATTCACTTTGCATTAAGGCAATATGTTTGTATACATCTTGAATAAACTGTTGACAAAATTTGATGAAGTTGTTGATTTATCTTCATTGTATATTGTTGATTTATCTTCATTGTATAAAATACAATGAAGATAAATCAACAACTTCATCAAATTTTGTCAACAGTTTATTCAAGATGTATACAAACACATTTTGAAAAGTAAATTTTGGGATAATGTGCAAAATTTTCTGATACATCATGATGGATAAAAAATGAGAATTCCGAAAGACAGAGACATTTTCAAAAACCTGAGGAGTGACCATCCTTAAGATCAAATCGAAAGCGAATTTTGAGGCAATAGATGATAGATAGATTGAAATTGCGAAGCACTTGAAAACTGTACACCTTTTTATTTGAACTAACAAATGACAAAAAGAATTCTTTTTGTCGGACAACAGAATACAGTGGTTGTAAACACTTTGAAAAGGAATTTGATGTTTGCTGACGATTCCGCATCAATAAATAAAAACAGACATTAATGTAACGTTATTTGACATTAATCGATCAATCCCACTCCAATCGATGCAATGGGCCTTCTTGAACTCACTATGAGGTATGTGCAAAGCCCATTGTTGAAGCCCTCATGGCGACTTTAAAGGGGAAGGATACCAATAAAAGCGTTATTCTGTTGCTTGGTTTTACAATCTATTTGAAGAGATTTTTTCTCATGTCATTTACTTTCTTTAGAAAATCGCCCCAGTTAGAGATATATGCACTCTACATACTTCAGTTATGATGCACTTGTTCTTGACAAAATATCGGATATGATTTCACTATCATGCTTAAAAGGTTTGGCATTTAATTTTCCTTGGGTAATTTTCAAATGTGATTCAGAAATTTTTGTTCAAGGTGCCTTTATTTTCTATCATATTGTGCCAAATTTTCTAAGGCTATTTAGGCTCTTTAGGATCGGTGAACCTCTACAATCTATAAAGTCTAAATTTTAAATATCAGGTGCATAACTTGGCCAGATGAAAAACATACCCTGCAAGATTATTTTGGAAATAACTTAGTTTTCAAGGATTTGTGGATTAGTAAACCAAATTTTATTAATTTTTCGCGGTAGACCTACTGGTGGTAGAGATGTATGCTCTTTATTTTTCTTAGATATGGTGTACTTGTACAGGAGATAATATCTCATGTGTACACTTTGTTTAATTACTATTATCAAAATTTATGTTAATTCTAAAACCTAAGGATTAACTCCCTCAATCGTAGTTTTGTCCTTAGCTATATTTGATATGACTGATTATTCGGATTTCGTTTGGTTTTATGCATTTTAAACATTTCTTGAAATTATGGATTTCCATTGTTTGGGTTCTAGTTTGTTGTAAAAGTTTGGATGTGAGAATATTTGGTTACGCTCATTAAATTCGTCAAGGGTAGAACAAAAGCGTTGGAATCGTACCAGTTGAGAAAAATAAATCTCGTAGGATGAAGCAAGAAGGACGTTGCCGACAAGAAAAGGGAAATAAGTAATTGTGAAATAAAAATCATCCCTTTCATCATACAATTTTATTTTTCATTTCATGATGTCAATGATAATACTTAGATACAGAAAAGGCCAGTATTTAAAATTATTGTTCGTATATGTGGGTAAATGATGTCGACATATTCTAAAAACTTTGGGATTACCAATGGTGAGGATATCTAAGGAGAGAAATTCAATAAAAATTGTTGCTGCCCCTTACAATGAGAATATGTTTAACAAAAGAATCGATTGTTTGTTATCGACTTTGAAGATTAAAAATTACAAAAAAGGAAATCGATATAAAAGTAAGTGAGAACCGAACCGTCAGTAAAGGAACGAACAATCCGTGGACAAAGGCACCATCGGAAACACTATAAGCTGGACAACTTGAAAAGTTGTGCCTTTCTTCTAATGTTAAGTATATATCTTAAGTAAGTTAGCTTAGAAAGTGTTATGGATTACTGATATTCTAACAAAACTTGTCATTACTGGAAGTACTATGCCAGTAGTTATGGATATACGATGTTCCAATATAAAGAAAAAAGGGAAAGAAAAGAAGGGAAACGGGGAATGTGTCAAAGACACAAAGACCCAAAGGGGAGTAATAACAACTCAAAGCCACCAAAAGATCTTCAATGAACGGTGAGTAAACCCCACACCCAACGGCAGGTGTGTCTTGTAGTAACTTGAGTACTATGCTTGTGATTTTTATTCTGTTCAGTTAGGTGGATTAGAATTATATCGCTATAGTTTTTTTTAATGGGGAACCTACATTTTACATTTTTCTACAACTGTAAATAAATAAAATAATTCCGTATTATAAATTATAAAACCATATGCATAATAATATTGAATAATTTACAATTGTTTCGTTCAAGCTTGAGATTTGAATCATCGTCGCTATCTTTTCAAAGAACATATATCACTTCTACTTTCGTTCAAACCTATCTTGCTTGCACTCAACCGCCATGCAATGCACTCAACCGCCATGCAATTACACATCTTCTCAAAAGTAGAAATGTCATTAAATTGTACATAATTTCTAGTATACCATAATCATTGAATTTATATGTGTACATGTTAAGGGGGCAATACACCATTTCAATACGCCAATTTTTGACAGACCACGAAAATAGTACTATTAAAAATAGTGCCTTTTGATTTGTAGTGACTCCAGCCAATTGATATATGTTATAATCAACAAGATCATAGAATATTTCTAGGTGAATGACAGAGAGCAAAGAACAGTTGAAAAAAAACACGATTAAATTGCATAACAAGCTAGAACGGGTCGATTGAAATACGACCAAATACCGAAAATTCTCTGTTGTGACTATGTACAAAATTAACCGGAACGTTTCAATTCAATTTTATTTTCTTATTTTACATACAACATATGGTGTAAATGTATTTATTTTATCGTGTTGGTGATCTGTTAACGGAAAAACAAGTTCCTGCACCTGGGAAAATTCATTTCTATTTTATGTGAATTTTTGAAATCCCGGAATTTAACATACGAGTCAATGGGAGGCCGATTTAGTGGTGTGCCTCCTTAAGTTATCTATTCAAGGCGTTATCTTTATGTCAGGATTTATATCTCCTTTAAGACATGTTACGAAAGGTGTGTATGCCCGGGCTTACGTGGATGAATATGTTGAAGTGTAAGATAAAAGTAAAGGTTGGCCAAAAAATTTAGTAAATAAAAATTAAAATTAATCTAATCGAACTGTCCCTCAAGACAGTTAAACAATTTGGTACGGCGACGACCCAGGCGCGGATCCATGGAATTAGAAAAGTGGGGTTTCCGATTGGAAATAAAAGGGAATTTCGCCGAGCGGATCGATGCACGAAAATTTTTGGGGGTATCTTTAATAGAACATTAAGATATTCATAAGAATACATGACTGTATAGGAAAGAGGGGGGTTCCAACCCCCGGAACTCCCCATTTGATTTTTAGGGGGTGGGTTGGCTTTCGCGATTTTGCCTAGAAAATTTATTAATTTTCAGGAAAATATCAAACCAATCATTTATTTTCACTCTGTAATACGGGACTTTCGAGATAGGAATTCTCGTGTAATTTAAGGCGGAAACGACCTCCTCAAATACCAGTGAGACGGAGTGACTGGATCTTTGATCTATTGAAATAAATATATACCACATAAAAAACAAATTTTTATGAAATAGTTTATACTTATTGACTGGTTATGAGGGAATAGCAAGTTTGTTGTTCCCGAGACCCTGACTATTGACCGAGGCATAGCCGAGGTCAATAGTTAGGGGTCAAGGGGACAACAAACTTGCTATTCCCGAATAAACAGTCTATAAGTGTTTTATTATACCGAAAACACCAAATTTACAAGTTTTGAATCATTTCACTTATTTCTGGTATTTGTTTTCTTAATTTTGTATCTTATTAAAACATACACAATTACATCTATCATGTCTATTTTCTTCAACAAAATTTAATCTGCCGAAGTGAATAGTGTTTACTGTAATTTGCATAACTAGTTTAGAGTTGTCACTTGGAAACAATGATTTTAGAGCATTCTGAATTATCAACATAATTTTATCCAACGGTAATCACAAATGAACAGTCTATAAGTATTTTATTGTACAAAAAATCATAATATTTAAATCATCTTTGAATGATAATTCTTCATTTCTAGGTTTTTTTTCTTCTAAATTTATTCTTATCAACACATAAACAATTACATCTTTTCTCATCAATAAATTTTATTCTTCTGCAAAATGAATAGTGTTCACTGTAATTTGCATAGCTAATTTAGAGTTGTCACTTGGAAACAATGATGTCAGAGCATTCTGAATAATCATCAGATTTTTTATCCAATAGGAAAGCAAGAAAAAATATTCATACTGCCAGTCAATAGTATGAGAAACTATTGACCGGTAAATAGTGAGGCTTGTTTAGGGTATATTGGGATATGGGATATTTACGATTTTTATGGATTGGATATGGGATATTTTACACAAAACTAACCGGTATATGGGATATTTTGACCATGGGATATGGGATATTGCTATAATTACTGGGATATCTTCATTTTTCAAAGGGATATTTTAGTCCAGACTTACTGGGATATGGGATATTGAGACCCCCCTAAACAAGCCTCAATAGTTACACAATTGGAAAAGGTGAAAAATAGTAATTTTATTTTAGAAATTTTAGTAGTAATATTCATATTCTGAGGTATGATAAAAGTGTATACTTATGATTGTTCCTACATGACAATTCTCTATCTAAATTTTAATTGACGAACACAATTAACCTTAAGCTCTACAACAGATTGAATATGAACCACCCTTAGCTCAAAACAGTGTTCAAAATAAGCGATTCTCTCTCAATGTATTGATTTTTTTTCGTAAAGTATCAGGAATATATTCCGGTTTGAACACAACTCAGAAGTCCCGTATTTCAATGTCAAATAAAATTATTTATTTGCAATCAAAAATTAATTCTTCAAAGCAAAATTAAATAAACTTTCATGATAAGTAGGATTCGAATATTTATTTTCACTGGCACCAAGATTGTATTATTATTTTTTTTTTTACAAAATCATGCAAGAAGCCCACTCTCAAAAGAAATCGTCGTCCCCTAAAGTTTTTTACTTAGATTTTTCATACGCTAATTTATGACCTAATACAGCTCCCAGCTTTAAACATTTTAATTCAATGTTCGATATAAACATGACACTCTGGTATTCCGGTATTTCAGTTATTTTATTTGCCCCTTTCGCAGAACGGGGTTTTGACGCATCTGGTGTCTTTTTACGGACTATGAATTGTTTAACTTTATTTGATATATAGATTTTTTTCGTAAGTATTACACAGTCTCTTCCAAAGTCAACCCCTTGACTAGGTCACGTTTAAAAAAAACATATTGCTGCGCATTGTTTAACGACCATATGATCTCAATGCGTTTTAAACATATCTTATTTCGTTGTCAACAAAATTGAATAATATTATGCAGTCATTGTATGTGACACTTTCCAAAATAGAATATTTCTAGTTGTTCATTTATATTTAGGGACAGTCTATAGCACGAAGTGAAGGTGATTCGGGAAATAATAAGGCATAAGGCAAACGACACAGCTTCAGATACTGCAAAACAGAAGATACAATAATCTTTATAACAATAATACAATGCAGGTAAAAAATAAAAAAAAAAAGAATTACCAGACATGCTAACTATTCGAGCCGACCTGCCATCAAACAACTGTTTCTACAGTTTTTGATCTCGTTCAAAGGTCATTGTCAAGGACATAACACTGTTGGGAAGCAAATTACATGTCATTTAAAGACATTCATCTTCATTCTAACCGGTAGGACTTCAAAATGCGAAACAAACTTTTGTAGAACATTACTCAGAGTCTACATTTAAAAACCCTATTTTAAGTATTGATCTTACTGTACGATAACTGGGTTGATTGAAATAAATGGGAAATGTGATGTATAATATTTTTTTTGAGATGACCCCTCTTCAAATTGGTCATCCTAAACATAATCGTGAACATAATCTTAAACTTAAGACCTTTCGTAACATGTCTTTTAAGCACAACATGTCAATTTACGATTATTCATATCATTAAAATAAGTATGTCAATTTCTCAAAAATCACCAAACTGTCAACAGGTTAAGCTGTTAAAACCCAGAATATCATAATATTTGATAACATTTCATTCAAAAACGAAATGAAGTAAATATTATAACAATTAAAATTTCTGTGATTGTAAAATGTCTTTAATTTTGTTCAAGCAATTAGCAATTTACACGTAGTAGCGAAACAATTTTCGAACAAGATTGTATATGTAAAAAATTTCGAAACGATTTTCACATCAGAGAGGGTAACTACCGATATTGCTTATATCAAGGATTCCTTTAAACCTATTTCAATTGATTAAGCATTATGGAACTAATATAATGGTAAAACAAATATATATGTCCGTATGCTTGAAACGGCTCTGTATTTAACAACATGACTATTTTTTGACTGATAGCTATGAACTTATATCAAAAATTTAATAAAAACTTACCAGGTGTCTTAGTTTGACCTATAGAAGACATTCATGAAGTCAGTATGCCGAGTTTTCAAGCCATTTTATCGGAGAAAAACCAGATGAGTTCCGTTTGGTGACCGTTTATCTTGAAATGAAAATTAGGTACATTACGCGATATGCAGTATTGGTCTGTTGAGAAACTCTACCCAAAATTGTATATTCTAATTTGAAAATATACTTATTTTATCTTTGTTTAAATGTCTTTTTGTCGGGCAACTGATCACAGCGATTGTAAGAACACTTTGTCAGTTAAGTTCATGTTTGTTGACAATCCCGCATCCATAAATCATTAGGTAAAAAAGCATGGATGTAGCTTTGCCCGACAATTAGCAATAAATTCCGCTCAAACCGGTGCTAGGGGTCGTCTTGATTTTGTGATGAGGTATGAGCAAAACTCATTGTTGAAGGCCTCATGGTGAATTAAAGATGAAGAACAACAATAAAAGCTTGTTCCATTGCTTATTATTACCATGTATTTGTAGAGACTTTGTCTCATTTGCATTTACTCCATATTCCTTATTAATTTTAGACTGGAGTTTGTCTCTCCTGTAGTGTGGAGTCCGTAAAAAGATTCCTTGTGAGAGAGATGTATGCTCTATATACATTTCAGTTATGGTGTACTTGTTCTTGAGAGAATCTCTCATATGGATACGCTATCACATTTTCAATTTTTGGCTTTTTTTTCTTTTTTGTAATCTAAAATTGTCAAGTAAAGTAAGTGAGAACCGAACCGTCAATCCAAATAACTAAATACCGAAAGTGCTGTGAATTTATTTTCTGCATATGCGCGTTTCGACAACTCATGTCTCTTCAGTGCAGATAAAATCTAAACGTTTGGAAGACCATAAAATCAAATGTTAAAAAACTGATAGAGAACAAATACCCAATATGTTCTAAATGTAAAGCCAAAATCAGCTAAGGACAGAGCTTTGCGTGAGGGAGATACTCATTAGTTTTCAACAAAATTTACAAAAAATTTGATATTGCAAGGTTCGAAATAAAATCGGCTTTCGGGTCAGCACCGAAGTACTGACTACTGGGCTGGTGAATACCCTCGGGGACTAACAGTCCACCAGCAGAGGCATCGACCCAGTGGTAACAAATAACTAAATACCGAAGTTACTGTGAATTTATTTTCTGCATATGCGCATTTCGACAACATATGTCTCTTCAGTGCAGATAAAATCTAAACGTTTGGAAGACCATAAAATCAAATCCAAAACGAACAATCCAAGGACAATGGCGACATCGGAAACAAAAAAGAAACAGAGACACAACAGAAAGAAAAATGAAGACACACACACACACACACACACACACACACACAGATGAACAACACAGACCCAATAAAAAACCATGGTGAGATCAGGTGCACCAGTAGATACGAAAAAGAGAGGAAATTGGGTAAATGTCAAGGAGACAACATCCCATATCCAGGTTAAAACGACCAAAAACAAAGCATCTAAGCATCTCCTGCTTCTTATAAGACACCCGCCGTGTTGAACATGTCAGATCTTGTAGTAAAGTCAAATCGGGTAGAGGGAACAACATTAAGCTTTAAAGGGAAAGATCTGTTGTCATCTGGGAAACAGACATCCCATAGCGGTCCACAAGATGGTGATGTCGACCTTAAAACTTCTGGAGGGATGACTTCAAGTTTTGGGTAACATACCCTTGTTGTAGTAGCTTATTTTGGGCAACCGGGCTCTATCAAGGAAGTCACTGTATCGAACACAGGCTCTTGAATAGTGAATGAGCTTGGAGATGTAAACTCCATATGCCGACGCTATGGGGATGTTGCTATAAAGAAAAGGAAAGTTTACTATTGGAAAGGTGAAGTCATCGCGTTTGTCGTACAGCTTAGTTTGAAGTCTACCTCTGTTGTCAATTTCAAGATGAAGGTTAAGGAATGAGGGCGATGTGAAAGTGTCTGTGGTATCCTTAATTTCGAGCTCTTTTGGATAGATCAGATGAAGAAATTCACCAAAGAGAGGGTTGTTTAGTCACAAAATATCATCTATATAACGGAAGCTAAAATTGAAGGATTGGGCCAGTTTTGTATCTTTATTTTGAAGCCCTTCGATGAATTCAGCTTCATAAGAGTGGAAAAACAGATCGGCTAGGAGAGGCGCATAGTTTGTGCCCATAGGAATTCCGATAGTCTGTTGAAAAACAAGTCCTCCAAACTGGACAAATGTATTGTCGATCAGAAACTCTTACATTTTATCACTTCTTCCTCTGTATATTTTTTCTCCGATTCGGAGTCATTTTTCACAAAGTAGGCTTGTTCTCTACCTACAACAATGTACCTATATCTTCGTTCATCGTTTTAGGTGAGAAACATCTATGAATTAAAAATTAGTTGTTCGTGAGGAATAGTAGTGTAAAGTGTGGAGAAGTCGAATCACAGTGTGATAATGATCTAGTGTTTATGATGTCAAGTAGATCTTTGGAGTTTTTCAAAATCCACATTTCATTTACACCGCTTCTTGAAAAGCAAGTATCACAGTATTTTTGAAGGCCCTTTGAATAGCTGTAAAGAGTGAGGTTAGCAATTTAGATATAGGTTTTGTAGAGCATTTTGCAGATTCAGCGATGTATCGTTCTTTGTAGGGGCATTTATGTGAACAAAGAAAGGAGATCTGTGTCTTCATCCTTGGTGGAAATCCCGAAGGAAAGCAAAACAGATTTATGGTTCTGTAATATCTCCTCCTTTGACAGAGTAGTAGCTGCGTAAGTTGGATTGCCGTTAGAATTATCAATGCCTAGTTCTTTCTATAAACAATTTATATAATGATTTTTGCAAATAAACTTGATATTATTTGGGGCCTTATCAGCAGGAACGACGACATATTTGTCATGAATGGAGGACTGACCACCTGTTTATTGTGCCCACATCTCATGATTTTATTATGCCAAGTTTTCTTACAATTGGCTCGATGAGTGCACTGTGGTTGTTTAAATGTTGTGATCGTCTTCTATTGTCTTTCTGTCGAGAAATGGATGACAGATTGTAGAACACTTTGTCGATTTAGTTTAAGTTTGTTGACGACCCCTCATTATGGATCATTAGGTAAAAAAGCATGGATGTAGCGTTGCCAGACAATTAGCAATAAATTCCACTCAAACCGGTGCTAGGGCCGTCTTGAACTTGTTATGAGGCATGAGTAAAACGCATTGTTGAAGGCCTCATGGTGAATTCAAGATGAAGAACAACCATAAAAGCATTGTTTCATTGCTTATTATTAAAATGCATTTGCAGAGACTTTGTCTCATTTGCATTTACTCAATATCCCTTCATTGTTAATTAGTAACGATCTATCGAATCATGGTCACAACCGAAAAACTTCTGTATCATGACAATTTGCAACAGTTGTTGAACATAATCGTTTTTTTTAAGTTTTCAATCACAGTATATTTAGCTCTCTTCGCAAAAAAAGGATCAAAACATACTGAAAACAATACAAAAAGCTTTATTTACCTTCCACAAAGTGCAGTGTTGACTTTCACAATATTACTTCATCAAAGCATTGTACTGTGACAAACCTGAAGTAGAGATAAAAACCATTATCAGTTATTGTTTAGATAACAATATGTTTAAGGTAAGTGAGAACCGAACCGTCAGTCTAAAACGAACAATCCAAGGACAATGGCAACGTTGGAAAAACAAACAAGCAAAGACACAACATAAACACGGCACAGAAAAGAAAATGAAGACACACATATATACAAAAATGAACAACACGGAACAACACTTTAAATAAGTATTTATAAATTGTAATTCCACTTTATTCCTTCTGCGATTTTTTTTACCATTTTTCATTTTATGCAAATTACACTATAATCGATTCTTTTAGATCAAGCTTTTTGAAACCACCTCTGGATGTGGACTACATTATTTGAGATTGATTGAAGTCGTTTGCACTTGTTTTAGATTGCATACTGCTACATTCTTACGTAGCCAAGTATCTGTTTATTTCAATTACATTTTTATCTTATCTTACGTAGGTTTTCTACCCAGTTTGAAAGTCAGATAAGATTGAAAAAGAAGTAATTTAAGAAATAGGTTGATGATCATGTATTTGTGATGCAAGTCATTGAAACAGACAAGAAATTTAGTCCTCTTAATTTTTCATAGCTTTACATCAGCAACGTTTTGTCATGTATAAAATGACCTTTCCTAAAAGTTATATTATAACGTTTTAAATCTAATTCACTTGTGTAACATTTAACTCACTGTCGATGTGACTCTCAGTCAAGATCAAGATGTTGAAATTTTAAATAGATAATATTTTTGTCGACTTTGGAGGCCGTGTTTTTCAACAGAATATCGGGATTCCCATGGGAACCAACTGTGCGCCACTTTTAGCTGATCTCTTTGTTTCTTCGTATATGGCGAGGGTTTTACAAGGGCTAACACAGAAAAAACAAAAGACATTTAGCCCAGTCCTTTAATTTCAGCTTCCGCAACATAGACGATGTACTTTCTCTGAATAATCCAAAATTCAAGGAATATTTACATCAGATCTACCCCAATGATCTTGAAAATAAAGAGACTACTGATACACCTACTTCAGCTTCGTACTTAGATCTTTTAATATACATTGACGAAGATGGACGTTTGAAATCTAAGCTATATGAGAAACGTGATGATTTTAACTTCCAAATTGTGAACTTTTCCATTCTGAGCAGTAATAATCCTACCCCTCCAGCCTATGGAGTGTAAATTTCACATTTGATTTGTTACTGTCGAGCATGTAGTTTATACAGTGATTTTTTGAATAGAGCAAAAACAATGTCCCAAAAGCTGCTTAGTCAGGGATTTTTTGGTCAGCCTTTGTCACTTTCATCCCCTCAGAAATTCTATTGCCAACACCATGACTTCATTGACAGATATGACATGTCTATGTCCTAAATGAAGACGGACATTTTCAGCTAGATTTCACGTCTTCAAGGATTTGACACAACCGCATTTGACTTAACCCTGGATTGCTTCACTGATAGTGTGACGGGTGCCGCTAGAGGAGCAGGACGTGCTTACCCTTCTTGAGCACCTGCTGTCACCCTCGGTTTTCATGGGAGTTCACACTATGAGTGCCTTAGATCTTAATGTTATCTTCTTATTTCCGTTTTGTTGTCATCGCTTCCCTTGTTCCTTCAGTATTCTACTGCCGTTGTTTCATACCAAATCATTTTCCTATCATACTGAAATATAATATCATAAGTAATTCTAGAGAACATAATAAATACAAAAAATACCCAAGTTGCATAGAAACAGTAAATTTCGTTAAGCTGTACACGTGTTTCAAGGAGTAACCTCTCATCAGTAGCATTTAATCAAATAATATGGAAAGCCATAATCCAAAAAAGAGCAGTCAAAAAAAAGTTCTCATTACAAAACTATCGAAATAAGAAGCCAAAACCAGTACCATGAACATCTACCGAGCGCCTTTAAATTACCGTAAATGAAAATCAAGGAGGAACAAATCATATAAGATTCAAATGAATTTCAGAGTAAATCCATCAGAGACAATACTATGACACCCATAAAACAGCTAATTCCCTTTTTACTGATGTACAACGAGAACAAAGAAAAATGTAAAAAAAATGCAAAATACCAAAACTAACATTCAATGAAATCAAAGACAAGATGAAAGGTTTAATGAATGCAAAAGGCCAATTTAAAAATGAAGAAAAAAAATAGTGTATGTTTTGAATGCACATTGGTCACATGCACGTGAAATGTAAATTTTATAAACTCATGCACGAAGGAAATAGTCCATGGGTTGAAATATCCCCTTTGGCCTTACTTCCCAACCCCAACCACTTCTGTCATGTTCGCTAACAACCCCTCTTTAAAATAAAACATGTCAACATGAACCTGCACACAATAATAGAACAAGCTCCCGTTTTGTATTTTGTAGTATTACATCAAAATGTGGATGAAATGGACAATAATTGTCTGCTTGTGACATATATTGCCTGACAGAAAGCCATGACGGGGGACAGTGAGAATCTGCTGTCTATATGTTATTGTTGAATCTCAGTAAGGGCCCTACGAAGTTTACGTCAAGGACAACGTTTTCTCATAGATTAAATAGATGATATTTTAAATAACTGTTAACCCAGTATTTTAATCTCTATTTGCAAGGCATTTTTGAAGCGGTTTATAAGGAAATACAGTAAATAACTAATTATAAGACATTTCATGGACAATTTATTATATTTTTGATGGCTGGAAAAGTTTAAAGTACTGAAATTGTCTACAAAAACTGGAAAACATATTTATAATTATATTCTTTATGAATATCAGTATAACATTGTGGATAAAATCTGCGATATAATGACCCATTTATCATATTTTATCGGTAATTTATATGAATTTCCTTTGATCTGCATTGCCCGATACTGTAGGACGTGAGATACAAAATAACGGGTCGCTATGCTGACGTCATGATTGGTACTATATGTCGTGTTCATACGCGTAATTCGTTGAATGAAGAATGTATATGAATAATTGCTAAAAACAATAAATTGGCTGTCATAGAATATAAATTTCAACTTATTTCATTTATTTGTTACGGAGATCTATTTATCATTTTTTTGAATTACCGATAAAAGAAATATAGGATATGAAAAAGAAAGGAAATGGGGTAAATGTTAAGCAGACAAAATCCCATCTTCAGGTTCAAACTACCCAAAACAAAGCACCTGGGTGTCACCGTACGGTCTTCAACACAGTGAAGAACGTCACACCATATTGCAAGCCCTAAATGGCCCCCAAAAAGAAAAAAAAATGAATAAATCAAGGGAAACAAACCACATCCATTAATCTTTTAATTATGAAAGAAAAAAAAGTGATGATTTCGATGAAAAATGTGAGTTTTGAGATTCTTGAATACGATTGAGTATTGTGATATATGGAATATATGTAAGACTAAAATCTGTGTCCTATCGCTAATCTGTGTCCATCTGCAAATCTGTGTCCAAATTTGACACCACAGACGTAACAAATCTGTGACTGTCTATTTTGCCACCAAATATGTGTCCTTTTCTCTCACTAATCTGTGTCCTTCAATTCTGTCACCATTTGAAGTCAGAATGGTGTAGACGTCAGCCGTTGAAAAGTTCAATGGAAGAACAGAATATTACTTAATATCCACAGAGAGGGTACCCACTATTATTCAGGCTAAACTTTTAATTTTTGCAATGTACAAACTAGTACAAAATGTAATTTTGCAATGTACAAATTGGTTAACACAAACATTAAATAACCACTTTAGGAATATCAACTACATACAGACGTCTACATAACAATTTCGAAATCTGCAAATGATCTTGTTAAAAAGCTATTCCTTATCTTCTAATATTTATATAAACCTATGGATTAGTAAGTCGTTCCCATAGTTAAGCAGAAGCCAAAATTTACTAAAATGTTCCCGCATGCAGTTTACTACACTCCTATCGAGGTTTAGCAATAAAGTAGTTTTTTTTACCAACACTTGTAAACGGTGTGCATATTTAGAATAAAACATATGACAATTTAAAGGTAACATAAATAAAGACAACATGACAAAGAAGTTTGTTTTCTGCCGAATATTTTCCTAACATTCCTTATTCCATTTTGGTTTAAAATTAGAATTAAATTATGTTTTGAATACTGATAGCAAATTAACACAAACCGAAGGGCACAGACTGAGAATAATAACAATTTTATGAATTTTTCTGAGTGGAAACACATTTGTTAATTTTCAAAATTTGAAATAAAACTTAATTGAAAATTGAAGGATTTATACACAGAAATAATAAGGAAATGATATCTATACGAAATTGTTAGCAAAATATTTTCATTCAACAATTTGTTTCCATTTTAAAGGCTTTTAATCTTTTCTGTTTTGAACGAAAATGTGATAGAATTGATAATAGACAAAGCATTATAAATAGTTTGGAAATTTCTTAAGATTTTATAATTATATGGTAAGCTTAACCCAAATGATATAAAAATAGTAGAATACTATCCCCAAGACACATTAAAAAGGAAACAGATTTGAGATTTTTCAAAACGGCACATATTTACTCATGGTGACGTCATTGGAAAAACTTGTGTACTGTGACGTGAAAAATGGACACAGCTTAGCGAAAGGACACAGATTTGCGACAGGACACAGATTTGAGTCTTATATATATGGCCGTGATAAAGTCCGTATCAAAAGCAAAATGTCCTATATTCTATATATCACAATACTCTATCGAATTGAAGAATCTGAAAAAGTCGCATTTTTCATCGATATGAAAACATTTTTCTTTCATCTTTAAAAGACCAAGATTAATCGCAATTACTTTGTAAATTGGTTTTTATGTAGCTGTGAACTGATAATTTCTCTATTGCAAACTTAATTTTACATTAAAAAGGCATTTTGTGTTGTATGTTGGGTAACAATTATGTGTTATTTCTTTAATAACAGGAATTATTTCGTGAGTATACCAATGCAAATGAAAATATGCTCTCTAAAAAGTAGTAAATAAACATTATTCTATCTTATCTCAGAAATAATTTCGTTTTTTTTATTGTGAAATGATGAAAGTCTTCAAAAACTGAAAATCCGAAAACTTTCATTTTGCTCCATTTTTGTTTAAGTAACTACCGACACGACCCCAAGCATGATGTTATTTTTACTTATACAGTTATCGTATGCAGTTAATGATTAAAGTAAGTCACATTTCATGCTAATCACAAATCTGTAGCTTTTGAAACGAAATCAAATGAAATAAGTCGTCTTTTAATTTACAGGAAAGGGTTACTCTTTGACCCATCTTTCAAAATTACGTTTTGTTCCCCCATTTTTCCTTTCTAGATTGTGGTCATGGAGTTAGTAGTCTACCTGTATGGGTTTTATTCGTATGTTTATTCTACTATAGGGAAACGGGACAGAGAAAGGGGAGGTTTGGGTACCCATAAACTGGTTTAACCCTACCGCTGGCTTTTGCTAGTGCCGGTACCAAGTCCGGTTGTCCCGAGTTCCTATCGTTGTTTATGTTTGTCTTTTGCATTTTTATTGTGGGTTTTTTCTTTTGCAGTTCCTATTTACTTTCTGGCATGTGGCTATGTTTTTCGGCCATTGTAGGTGTTTCCTGTTATCTTTTTTATTCCATTTTAAAATTTTTGCATTTTTTGCCTCACGTTTGTCTCAAACGTTTGAATGCGTATTCCGCTTAAAGGTTAGGCATGCTGCACTGATATGACATCCATATTTTAAGGTTATATACAAAATTTATGAGAAATATACTCCTCAACAACAAAACAGTGGAAATTACAGAAAGCTGATAATTCCAATTTCAAACATATTTCCGGATAGAAAAACCAAAAATATCTCACTTAAGAAGTTAAAAAGTTAAATTTTTCCTAAAGTCTTTTACAGCTCAGATAGAGTGAAATCTTTACCAAAATTCAAATAAAACATTTTAGCATTTAAAGTTTGAATATTAAACATTTTATAGGGGGACAGCTTATTTCGATATCTAAATCTGATAGACGATTGAAATCAAATATTTTGGTCTCAATTCGTTACCTCATCATCATAGAATATCATTTTATAAGCAAATAAAAGATATATATGCAGCTTTTACGATCCAACATTTTAGAGTCAAAATATTGAAAATATTGAAATTCCCGAAAAATCCCATTATTCAAAAATCTTGACACGAAAAAATAAAAAATCTCTGGATTTTAACGGTCTTATTTTTCAACCTTATGTCATAACTGATTAGTAAGGTACAAAAAATAGCAAACTACAAAAGCTGTTCATCTAAAAGAAATAAAAAAATCGTCTTTTCAATCTGACATTGCTTTTATATTCTTTGTAAAGATAATAAATTAAGCTTCATTTCATACCAAAGTTTTATATATTTCATCCGTCTATAGAAACCTAAGACACGAAAGAGTTGAAACTTTAGTGAAAAAGTAAATATCAGAACTATAAAAATGACCCCATTCTGTCTTTGTGTTATGTTCATGTTAAAATGTGTTATTTTGACGAGAGAACTTAGGAGGACTGAGAAAAATTTGCATAGATGGGAAGTAAGGGGAGGGGGTGCACGGAAAGTTGCCTACTTGATTTCGTATAAACACTTGAAATAAGGTTATTACCTTTGAAAAGTTGGGAGAATCGCTTGATATATATCCGGGTCAAACAGAATATAACCATAGGGAAGGATAATAAGTAACTTGTATTCGTAATTCAAATTAACTTGGAGAAACAACGGCAGTAGAATACAAAAGGAACAAAGGAGCAGTGTTAACAAAAATCGAAATCCAAAGACATGACAAAAAAAGAGAACACATAAAACAGACAGCGACAAAACGCAGAAATAAAAAACACAACATTGAAAACCAAGGCACTCACAGTGTAAATTCCTGTGAAAATGAGAGTGACATCAGGTGCTCAGGAAGGGTAAGCATGTCCTGCTCTGTTAACAGAATCCGCCACACGGTTGATGAGGCATATATGTTTTTGAAAGATTCGTAAGGTACCTGATTAACTAATGTCATTTTCTAACCCTGAGACAATAGGGTCTGTAAGTCTCGTCATGTGACACCGAGAAATCACGATAAAATTCAAAATTGAAAACGTTTCCCGCCAAAATATGACGTTGTGGGATTATGACGTCCTTATTGTTTGCTTGAAACGTCATACTTTTCTGTTAAAAATGCAACTTCCGGGTACAATTTATGTCCCCGGAAGTCCCAAAATTGGACGAGACTTACAGACCCCATATTAATTAAAAAGAAACCATATAGCCATCAGCTGATAATTTAGGTATTGACGTTTAAATTCTTGATTCCCTTAATTTGAGTAGTGGAAAAAACCAGGGGTTTAGCGACTTCCAGTCAATATTATTCCTATGGAAGAAGATACCTGTGAGGATATCTTTTGAGGTTTCCCTATGACGTCATCTAGTATTTAATTTAGGTCTTCTTAATTAATTGGTGTTGATTAGTTTTTTAATTAGTAATAAATATCATTGTTTTTTTTTAATTGGTGTGCATTTAATTATGTTTTCGTATGTAAACAAATCGTTTGGTATCTCCCTATTTACGTACGTTTTATGTCTAACATTTATTAGACATTTTACTGTCTACAGTAATTTAAATCCCACCTGTGTGTTTACCTGTAAGGTAAAACATAACTTATATTCATTCATGTTTATAATTGTTCAATCACTGAGGCACGAAGTGTATATTTTTCTTATCGTGTCTATAATAACATATCTATAATCCAGTTTGAACCGGATATAATATATTTTCGACACCGTTTTGAAAAAAACTATATGAACGCGTCCCTTATATTTTTCATGACACACTGTTATTTTACTAAATTATTTTTTTTGCTATTTAAAATTCAAAACCTTGTAAACATCAAATACAGCATATATTTATTGCTTATTTACATTTTGAACAAGGTGTAAATAAAACAGAGTGGGGACACACAGTACAATACAGAAAGTTTTGCATACTGTAATTCGTATCATGAGTCAGAAACTGATAAACTTAACAAATAATAAATTGTATTGAAGATTTATATTAATGCAACGTATCAATCCCCCTTTTTCTTACCGTGTGTTTACATGGTATTTAGACACATTGCTCGACTTTATAAAATAATCCGAACAATATTGAACCCGAAGTAGATATGAAGTTTCAAATCGATTTACTAATCCGAATGATATTGAACCCGAAGTGAATATTAAACAGTTCTTCACAATTTAAGATAAATATCCGACTTTATTACAACCAAATTTTGTCGACATCATAGTATCATATATATGCTCAATATGGCGACTAAAGCAATTGAAGAGGCCCACACGAAAGGGACGCAGGTATTTTTGAAATACAAAAATTACCAACGTTCCGGGCCAACGTTGCACTGTAAATTTTGTTATGCTGAACACACGTTTCGAAGAGTAACCTCTATTCAGCAGCATTAGAATCAAATTAAAGTGAAATTAGGAAGGAATGACATGGGATACGTCAAAACAATTACATATATAACAGTCATAACTCGAACG
>MJUU01051557.1:0-27542 GCA_002080025.1 Modiolus philippinarum | reverse complement strand
CTCCTTTTTTCTCTTATCTAGATGTATAATTGGTTAAGGATAATTTTAAGTCAATTGTAAAGGCAATGTAGGGTGGTTCCCGACCTGTGCATGTCTAATTTTACGAGGATAATAAATTTTGTAAATAATAAAAGTTCTTGTTATCTATGATTTTACACAAAGAAGATTATTTATAAACTGAACAATAATACACAAAATATCCAATTCAACAATAAAATATTAGACGGGGACAAACATTATAGCTAAGACATAGATTTGGGGGAGGGGGGTCTGACAAACGACAGAAAAGAAAACAAAATTAAATACACACCACTTTAAATACAATGATACACTGAGCAATAATACACAAAATACATACCCAATTCATCAATCCTAATAAATTTTAGAAGAAGACAAACATCAAAGTTGAGACAAATATTGGGGGGAGGGAGGTCTGACCAACGACAGAAAAGAAATACACAAATACATACCAAATATACCCCTTAAAACTAGATATGCTTGTTGCAGGTGCACTCAATACAAATTTAATTAAAAAAACTAATCAACACCACTTAATTAATTAGACCTAAACTAATTACTAGATGACGTCATAGGGTATCCTCAAAAGGTATCCTCACAGGTATCTTCTTCCATAGGAATAACATTGACTTGAAGTCGCTAGACCCCTGGTTTTTTCCACTACTAATTTGATTGATTTTGTATTGGCTAGAATTTTGCAAAGAAAACCGATTACAAAATAATTATAATTTGTTAAATATTCCGGAACTTATTTAAAATTCCGCTGAAAAGAAAATTGAATCGATGTAAATTAATTACTCTACTCGTAAAAATAGAACCAGAAAATTTCAAAGGATTTAGCTTCAATATGAAATATGAGAGTCATGCACTCTTGCTTCTTACAACATAAGAGTATAATAAATGTTTCATAATCTTTCGTAATATTTATATATCTTTCAAATTCATGAATATAACCCCTTTTCAACAACTAAATAAATATTAACATGCTTTTCAACTAATATGTAAATTATTAAATCACCAAAATTTATGAGGTACCTGTGATTTCATTTGTAGGTCAGCGGATATAATCTAGAAACATAAGATTATTGTGGTGTAACCCGATAAAAATGTATTTTTACATTTCGTTAAAAACATTTGATAAAGTGAGCTGACAAAAAATCTCTTTCCAAAGTATAATAACAATTGCAGGACAATTTGCATGTCTTTCCATCAAATGATTGTATTCACCTTTATTTCCAATTGCCATGATTGTAGTTTTATATGTAATCGAAAAATTCATTTCTTAAAAGGTCCAATGTTAAATCAAGTGTTCAGTTGAAGCCTCCTTTGTCACAATTTCAACATAACCCACACAGTTTTGAAAAAAGATAACTACAATCATGTTATACAATGTTTGATTTTTTTATTACACAAAGGAACACAACCTTCTAGAGATATCCGATAAAAGTACGTAACGGTTGGCGAACGTATAGGGACCGTTTAGAATTCCAATCGCAAACAGTTGTCACAGATTTATTTGCCTAGAATGGTAAGAAATTGTTGCTTGTAGTCAACTTTTACAGTTTTTTTTAATTTGAGAAAGTTAACAATACCACCAGTCACGCTGTTATTACAAAGTCAAAGATCAAATTTTAAAGACTGGGTGTACCAGAGAAAGTGGTCTTTGATAATAGCCCCAATATGTCTCCAAAGAATTTGAAAAAAATTACGTAGATTGGAATTTTAGACACATCACCTCTAGCCCAATTCAATGGCTTGGCAGGAAAGACAGATCAAACTGCCAAATGCTTTCTATATGAAGCCAAATCCAGTAGCATAGATTCCTATCTTTGTGTCTTAGAGTATTGAACCATCCACCTTGATATAGGATTTTCAGTTTTTAAGGTGTCACAAACTTTGTTCGCTTCTGCCAGTCACATCCTTGATGTTCGAAGTCCCAAATCCCCAGTTGAACATAAAAAGATGGCACTGAACCACAAACATCAAAAACAGTACATTGATAGAGGATCTAAACCATTACACCAGCTTGATATTTACAACTCTTGGGACAAGGGAAAATGTTGACGATAAATGAGGGTGGCGATATATAGAGGGGATGAAGTATATAGAACCATGTAACTTTTTGAAAATGGTTAGTGATAAGTGAGGGACCGCCGGTCGGACACGATTTTATCGTTGAAAAAGTAAGAATGTGACCCTGAGGTCAAAGGTAAAAAAAACAATAATGCTATACAGTGCTCCCTCGTTATACTGCCCCTCTTTAACGCCGATAATATAACTTTAAGATGATCCCAAAAGAGAGAAAAGTTAAACTATTGCCATATTTTGCTCAACACAATTATGACACTTCAAATCAAATTATTTGGTCAAAGTTCAAGGTCAAGGGCCACCAACCATGGTAAGCAACACGTCACTTGAAGTGATATATCCACATCTCAAATATCATGATATTCAATTTTGTTTTTTCTTCTTAAAAGAAAGGATATGTTGTATTATTCACGTGATTGTATCATAATCTTTTGTATTACATAGT
This sequence comes from Modiolus philippinarum, assembly GCA_002080025.1. Taxonomy (NCBI): domain Eukaryota; kingdom Metazoa; phylum Mollusca; class Bivalvia; order Mytilida; family Modiolidae; genus Modiolus; species Modiolus philippinarum. The sequence goes on along the minus strand of MJUU01051557.1, from coordinate 24,991 downwards.
TATCTCCCTTGAAAACATGTGCTCCCGCCCAACTCGTAGTATAATGCCTGCATACATATATTAGTTAGGAAACTACGTTTGGTTGTTGTTCTTATGGCCAGTAGTATATATATTTTACGAAAGGATATGGAGTAAATGAACATTAGACCATACCACATATGTTTACTCCAACTGCAATAATTTTAATGAATATTTGAAAGAAGTGTCAAATAAGCAGATCCCTAGATACATTTTCTATATGATCAATGAAAAAAATGTTGAAGTTTAGAAAGTTGGAAACTGCATCTTAAAAAAGGAGACAATGCAAGAATTAAACTGACCAAGATTGTTTTTTGATATCATAGTAATTTCAATTAGCATCTCTCTTAAATCAATTTGCAAACACTTGTCAATGGGTAGTTATCATTGCATAAAATGTCTAAATAAGAGGTTTAAATAGAAATGAGTAATAGGTAAAGTATGTTTCAGAGTGCTGTATTGAATTAAAGTGCTTCGTTTGAAAAGGGTGGTCAAGTTGTGCGCACAGGCATTTTAACTACCCCTTTTCTTACGAAGCACTTTATACTGTCTTTAAGACCTTTCTAATTCAGAAATGCTTTAGTGAAGGAAAGATAACAAGGGACACATACGATGGCCGAAAATTCCAATCACATGCCACAATCCACCAAGGAACTTCATAAGAAAAACAATAAAATGACAAGAGTCAAACATAGACAACGATAGAAACTCGGGATAGCCGGACTTGGTACCGGCACTAGCAACAGCTAGCGGTAGGGTTAAACCGGTTTATTGGTACCCAAACCTCTCCTTCACATGAATGTTTTTGTCTAAAAATATATACTGAAACCCCGTAATGAAAATAGAATCTTTCTCTCATGTTTATTTATCAGTTAGTTAATAAATGTATTTTTTGTTCTACATAAAAAAGTTTTATTTTATAAATACCGATTAGATTGTATTTGAATTACCCGAGTTATCAATCTGTTGTCACTCAATATATATTTTCTGACATCTTTTCGCCAAGTAATAATCTAGGCGTGAGGTTATATTAAAGGCATTTGAGCACCTTGATATTACATAGAGCTAGCGTAGGTTCTTTCCTTGGACCGGGAATTTTTTCCTGCAAAAAATATAAAATTCATCTAATATTTAGGTGAAAAACGACAAAAGGTCAAAGTTAAGCATACGGAATATGAATGGATTTGCATAAAAATTAATGAGGGATGAATTAAATAATTTTGGGTAAGTAGAAAATTTGAGGTAAATTATCAGTTAAAGTGCTTCGAAATCGAGTGAAACAAATGAAAGACAAAACAGAGATGGAATAGTCCAAGGCATTTACAAGAATGAATGGACAAGCTGGCTAGTACTGATGATAGGCCATAAACTGTAGAAATTGAGTGAGATGACGTTGCTATAGCAATTGTTCTTCATGCCAATTTACTATTGTCTGATCCAATCGGGCATGAAAGTATCGATGATATATTCTTTTGATCAATTTCTGAACCGTTCGTCTCGGCACGGTATGTACATAGAAATGGTATTCAACTTGAGCTATTTTCTTCTTTGGAGGGACGTGGAGGTTAATTTTAAGTACATTATGTCAAATTTCAACGCCGGTTAAGACTTCAAACAAGTCAATGTTCACTTGAATTTCTCAGTAAAAAATAAAAGCTTGAAGCAGCCCAACTGAAGATCGGAGAAGTAACCAATGCAAACAGACCGAGGAAGCCCAAGTTAAATAAAAGAAACCGAAGACGCCCAAAAGACACGTCAAAAGAAATGGAGAGAAGAAAGCTTCCAAACAAAAAAGTAAATAAACCAGTCATGAAAAAGCCAGTAGCCAAGAACCAGCTGCGAGGGCCGCTAAAAACCCACAAGAAGACAAAGATCATCAAGCCACTGAAAATCAAAAAAATATAGTCAAGAAATAAAATAAAAGCCCTTTAAAGGCTGCCAAAATCTTTAAAAAAAGAAGCTCAATGCCTTTTCCTCTATTTGTTGTTTTGTTTTTGTTTTTTACTTTTTTAGCAAAAAGCACCCCCCTTTTTGATATAAAAGCTTCATTAACAGTTGTCGAAAGAGGAAATAAATAAATAAATTAACAGAAAGCTCTGAAGTTCTGACATTTCATTTAGTTCAGCATAATGTGATTTGAAAGCATGGTGCCATATTTTTCCACTACCAATAATACAGAATTTTCCGCTATACGCAATCTGTTCCATTCGTTCAACGTGTCCCATTCCGGTCTAAATAAGCACACCGGCGGTTCCAGCCCGGTTGGATGGGTTTGTTGGGGTCATGGTGGTGGAGGGGTAGTCCTTACTTTATTATTTTCTAAATCCCGAACATAAAAAGAACTTTAATTGGATGAAATCCCGATTTCCGGTGCATTTTTTTTTCGAAATCCCATGGTTATATTATAGAAATTCCGAATTTCCGATCTTAAGAAAGTTAATATCCGAAATCCCGAAAAAGTTCCGGTGACCCCGAATAACTTACATTTCATGAAATCCCGATTCCCGTTGCATTTATTTCACTAAATTCCGTGCTTAAATTATAGAAATTCCGAATTTCCGATCTTACAAACTTCAATTCCGGCATCCCGAAAAAGGTCCGCTCACTCCCAATTATATATACTTACATTTGAATAAAACCCGATTCCCGGTGCATTAATTTCCTGAAATCCCTCGCCTAAATTATGGAAATTCCAAATTCCCGAGCTTAAAAACTTCAAATCCCGGTACCCCCTCCAAAATGTTTTCCGGTCATTCTTCGACTGATATCGTATCCAGAATTCAGGAACCTCTCATTTCTCCCCTTCCATTTCCTTGAAGATTCACAACATTGGCGTATAGAAGTTGATAAGTTCAGAGAGCTCCGAAAATTGAGAAATTCATACGCGCTGTACCTGGCCTTAATGTAAATTTCTGTTCAAACATCACAAACATTCTTTTATACCGTACACGTGAGGCCTATACTTGCCCTGGCCTTTATTACAGTTTAAAATTCATAAAAAAAAAAGAAACCAATCAAAGGGAAAATGCACCAGTAATTCTAGGGAATTTATTAGAACTGAGGACAACGAGAACAGGTAGAAGAAGTATCCGTGTACCGGTTCTCGTTGTCCAGGTAGAAGAAATACCCGCGTACTCCATCATATAAATCATACCGAAACGTTCTTATTCAATCATTAAGTGCTAATCAACTGTAATGGAATGGACAAGCTGGCTAGTATTGATGATAGACTATAAACTGTAGAAATTGAGTAAGATGACGTTGCTATAGCAATTGTCCTTCATGCCAATTTACTATTGTCTGATCCAATTGGGCACGAAAGTATTGATGATATATTCTTTTGACCGATTTCTGAACCGTTCGTCTCGGCATGCTTAAATTTAATTTATAGACCATATATTGAAATCACGTGATAGAAATTGGTGTCAGCCAAACGGAACAAAATATATTGTATATTGATTCATTCATTTTAATACATATTTGTACAACATTACCCCTGGCCCTGCAAAACTTTTGTTTTCAAGCCTTTCAGATTAGTTACCGACTTTTTTTGGAACTCAGCACAAGTTATTTTAAAAATCTTCATGACAACACATCATTTAAAGTCTCGAAAATACTGCGCGATCGCTACGCTCAAAAATTGCCGTCGAGCGCTTGTAATAGTCTGTAACGTTAATTTCCTAGAACATTACACTTCGATTGTGAATCTGTTGCATTATGTTCATAATTTAGTATTTTAAGAACGATTCAAAATTCATTAAATTGTTTACCATAACTTATCTTACCTATTGTTGCCTTGAATAAAATTTTTTTTTATATCACTCCCGTTTAGTTTATAACCAATTTACAATTACACAATGAAACGTGTAATTTTAAATACTGATATACCTGAAATGACAATCAAGAATGCATAAAATACGTAAATTAAACGTATTTTATTTGAACAATCAAGGGCTCATGAAGGGCAATAAAACATATAGTTGTTTAAATGCGTTTATTTAGAAACCAAATTCGCAGTAACTTCGGTATTTAGTTATTATTATACAACAATTATGATTAAGTCAGGATCAAAACAAACATCACTAACACTACGTATTCCAAAGAACAAAAGTTTTTCTATTTATGAGAATTTTTTCTCGTAAAGACAATATATTTTTATTTGTTCTCTATCAGTTTAGACATGTTGCTCGGTTAATGGACTTCAAAATGCTTTGGTTTTGATCTGCACTGATGAAACGTTAGTTGTCGAAATGTGCATATGCAGAAAATAAATTAACAGTAACTGCTGTATTTTATTATTAATTACTACTTTGAAACACGTGAACAGCATAACGAAATTTACTGTTTTTTTATGCAATTTCGGTAGTTTTTGTATTTATTACTACTTTGCCGATGCCTCTGCTGGTGGACTGTTAGTCCCCGATAGCATTCACCAACCCAGTAGTCAGTACTTCGGTGCTGACCCGAAAACCGATTGTATTGAAATTTGCAATACCCAAATTTAACAAAATTTTGTTTAAAACAAAAGAGTATTTCCCTCATGCATAGCTCTGTCCTTAGCTGAATTTTGACTTTTCTTTTCAGATCCTTTTAGTTATTTATTCTTTATCAACTTGAACATGTTGTTCGGTTAATGGACTTCCAAATGTTGTGGTCTTGATCTGCACTGATGAGACATTAGTTGTCGAAATGCACATATGCAGCAAATAAATTAACAGCAACTTCGGTATTTTGTTATTTATTACTACTGGGCCGATGCCTCTGCTGGTGGACTGTTAGTCCCCGAGGGTATTCACCAACCCAGTAGTCAGTACTTCGGTGCTGACCCGAAAACCAATTGTATTGAAACTTGCAATATCTAAATTGTACAAAATTTTGTTTAAAACAAAGAAGTATCTCTCTCATGCATAGCTCTGTCCTTAGCTGAATTCTGGCTTTTCTATTCAGATCCTTTTGGTTGTTTGTTCTCTATCAGCTTAAATACATTGTTCGGTTAATGAACGGTTTTGGTTTTGATCTGCAATGATGAGACATTAGTTCCCACCATCGTAGTTTTGTCCTCAGCTATATTTGATTTTACTAATTTTTGCATTTTAACAATTTTTTTTTGTAATTATGGATTTCCTTTATTTGGGTTCTAGTGCTGCTGAAGAGGAATAAATTTAAAGCTCATTAAAATTATTACAGTTGGAGTTAACATATGTGTTATTGTCTCATGTTCATTTACTCCATATCCTTTCGTAAAATATTAGTTGCCGAAATGCGAATATGCAGAAAATAACTTAACATTAACTCCGGTGTTTTGTTAGTTGTTATTTTATTGATTAATTGGCTCAAGGCGGTGCGACATGTGTAAGTGTGATATGAAGGGTTTAAATTTTGGAGCAGACATCAGGGGGCGGTACATTATATTCAACCCAAAAACTTCTAGAAATGAACATATATAATTTGTTAAGTGCAACTTTACGCATATAAAAATATAAATATGTTGTGCGATGGCCACAAATTAACTATGGAACAAAATAAAATGGTATAGTTGACCACGATTAAATGGTAAAAAACACAAAATGTACAAATTAAAAAACACATAGAATAACAAAATACCGAAGTTACTGTTAATTTATTTTCCGCATATGCGCATTTCGACAACCTATGTCTCATCAGTGCAGATAAAACCAAAACATTTGGAAGTAATGACAAAAATGGAAAGAGAGGAAGGGAAAACTGTCCAACGTTTCGGCCTATATGGCCTACGACTAGGGGACTACCAGGATAAATACGGAGAAGAAGATGGATATGACGAGAGAAGGCAGACCTAATGGCGTGTCACAGATATTACCTGTAAAAATCGTGCCAAATCTTGAACTTAATCAAAAACGAGAAATAAAACATTAGTTATCTGTACTATGCAAATATTAAACTTCAATACATAAATATTTTTATAAAATAGACTGCTTCTTTACATTCATGCCAAAAGGTCGAGCAGTTCCAAGAAAATGGATGATTTTTTGTTCAAGGAACTGTCGTTGTTTTTCACCTGCACTAGTTTGTATAAGGACTGTTAAATGCATGTCCAGTATGCTGTGGTTAGCTCGCCGAAAATGTTCGTCTACTGGGCAATCCTTACCATTTGTGACGCTCTGTTTATGTTCGACCATGCGATCACCTAATCTCCGGCAAGTCTCGCCCACATAGATCATGTTACAGCGTTTACAGCCCACAGCATACACTACATTTTCAGTAGTACATGTGAAACAATTTTTTAGTTTGAAAACGTTAGCCGGCCCTACTTCTTCATCGGTTTCCCAAGTAAAAGGACAGGTCAAACAGCGAGATCGCTTACATTTTCTAGTGCCCTTATATTTACAGGGAGTTTGAGGAGTAGCACTCTTGAAAGAACTTGTAACAAGGTGCTGTTTTAGACTCTTCCCTTTTCTGAAGGCTGCAATGGGAGGCGAATCTTTGGCATGAATGTAAAGAAGCAGTCTATTTTATAAAATTATTTATGTATTGGAGTTTAATATTTGCATAGTACAGATAACTAATGTTTTATTTCTCGTTTTTGATTAAGTTCAAGATTTGGCACGATTTTTACAGGTAATATCTGTGACATGTCATTAGGTCTGCCTTCTCTCGTCATATCCATCTTCTTCTCCGTATTTATACCGGTAATCCCCTAGTCGAAGGTCATATAGGCCGAAACGTTGGGCAGTTTTCCCTTCCTTTCTTTCCATTTTTGTCATTTTTATGTGTTTTTTAACTTTACGTATAAATTGACATAAATCACTTAAAAAATCTTGTCTCCGCACAAGTGTTTCCTCTGAAGCTTTGGTCAAGAAATTTGGACAGGTTTGACTTTATAGTTTTACAAAGTATGTAACATAGATGTTGTCTGCGCACTGTATATATATTACACTTATATAGAAAATTATTTTCCTCTTTAACCTCCGCCGTGCGCGGTCCCGGCTTATGAATAGGCCCACAGCATCCTCTGAGCCTGGAGTATGAGCCTTCCTAACAGAGGAACCCGAGGGAACCCCGGGATATAGAAATAGGACCTAGAATCTCCAGCTTGCGGGGTGTGACCCCTCCTAAACGGAGGCTGACCCCGAGGGTCCCGGGATATAGAAATAGGACCCATTCCGTGGTTGTGCGGGATTAATAAATACACAACCCATCTTTCGGATGGGATGTAAACTCAGGTCCACGTGTTGGAAGAATTGCAACGCTTCCTGCACGTAGCAAGCTCTTTTTGGGGTGGTCCGTAGGTGATCGGCTACAAGGCTAAATTCCCCGCCCTTGACGATTTCACCCTACTTTTCCAGTGACAGTCAGAATTTCCCGTCCCATGGCCCTTTCCATACCCCAAAGTGATTATTTATTAACAAATTTGTTCTCGACTTGATATAGCTGAAATATTGCTGAGTAGACGTTAAACAATATTCAATCAATCAATCAATCCTCTTTAACCTCATCCATGCTACACCATCGAAAAAGTCAGATATTACTTTGATACCGAACATTTCAAACAAAAAAGATGCCCTTTATCTAATGTATGGGCAAAAACCTTCTCACATTCGGCATCTGCCTTTAGCTGTATATTTTTGTGGAAAAGAAAACCATTGCCAATAAAGGACAATCTGCTGTTTGAAAAGTAAGGTGGCTTGTAGAATCTAGTACATGATGTAGTTTGATAAAATTTATCCACTAAGTAAGAACTTAATTTTGTTGATATTAGTTTTATTTCAATATTTGTATTTTGTTTTCTTTTTATGCAATTCTGGCGAAATAGTAAAGGAATATTGTTTCACCACTGTACGTCTGTCCGTCAGGATGGAGTTTACATGGAATGTCTTCCTGATTTTCTTACAGCTTTAATATTTGACGAGGATAAAAACAAAATTTCCCAACGGAACTGTAAGTATTAAAATCCGAAGGGTAAAATTACAGTGCGGGTACAGAAATATTAGAAAAAGTATCTAAACTGCAAAATTTTGATTAAGTACAAGCAATTCAAAAGAAACGTTAAGTTAATACCACTTTTTGGCGCGCCAACCCACCAACCTCGTCATTTTGGTAGCGTCTGGTGGCAACACAAAGATTTTAGAACCACAGTTCGGACGAAATCTATTTTTTTTCCTACTAAGGACTGATATCCATTATAGATAAAATGAGGCGGATTTTTTTTTTCAAGCACCGTAAAAAGTCTGTAACAAAGATAACTATACCTAATGAGAGTAATTGTAATTGAGTAATTGGTGATATCTCTTGAATAAAGAATCAGCTGTGAAACATACACTCCGTAAGAAGGAGAGGTGAAAAAATAACAATCCATACAAGAGAAATTGATAATTCTGATAATACACTTGTCGTTTTTGTCGAAAATTTTGGACCGAGATTACCATTTCCTCAAATTCGAGATTAAAGTAAAAAATGTAGAAAATGTATTTTGCGTAACATTTGCACCGATGTGCAGAAGTAAGAAATTTGATATTGGTGGAGTTTTACTACTTTTGTGGTCTTCTAAGTTCATGACGCTGGAAGACTTGGTGAGAAATATTTGACTTCAAAACAAGTGGAAGTAGCTTTTAACCAAACTATATTCTCCTACATCAAAGGAACTTATCAAAATATCCTGACCCATAGCAGATAATGGAATAAAAGCTTTTAAAATTAATGAATATGGTAATTATACTACTCAACAAAAGAAACGATACACAGATTTCCTCAAAGATAATATTTTACTTTCTGGCAGAAATCAAGAACTCATATAATATATTTATAATCATATAATATATTTATAATATAAAAGTATGCCCAAAAATGTCTTTCACAATTCCTGAAATCTCTCAACTCACGGTCAAGGTTATTATCCAGAATTTCTGTTTGCAGACGTAAAAAGTGAGGACGTCCTCATCTTTCTTTTTCCGAATGTCAGATTTTGGGACCGGCTGACTTGTTACTATGACGGACATGAAATCCTCGAGCTTTTTTTTTGTTTGTAAACTAAACATTCTTGAAAGTGAAAAACACGTATTGCGCGATCTTGACGTTGTGACGTCTCACGGGACCTGCTGCATCGCGATCTATCCTTTTATGGGCATGTATCATAAAGATAAATCATTAATCTTAAGTTAGTTTTTTCACATAATAATGCATTATTAGGGCATAAATCAGCTCTACGGTCTGACCGTGCTAAGTCATCGTTCACTTGGTTTGGATTAAACGGGGCATCGAAATGAGAGATTGTTTTTTTTAATGGCAAATTGTTTACCTGATGAAGTGTCCCAATTATTGACATCAAACAATTTAAGTCATTCATCAGTTAACCGCAAACTCGATCATCGGGCGAAAAATTTACACTTCGGATTTCCATCGTATGTGTTTTTGGAATTGATTTGTAAATAGAATAAACAAAGGCATTTTTGAGAGGAAAAAATTAATACACTGAGATATATACTAAAATTCCGAAATACAAAAATGTTTACAAAATTTACTGTGTATCGTTTCTTTTGTTGAGTTGTATATGTCGGATGATCGATCAATGAAAGACAGCGATAATTTCGGAGGAAAGCTTGGACTGTTATTAACACTGGCCCTATGGGGCCAGTGTGACCCGATACACTACTGTTGATCAAATACATGTACCAACATGGCTGTTGGATGAAGTAAGTTAATTCTTTTATTCGATTAAGTGACAAGGTTTATACAAGGACTAGTTAAGAAAAAAAGAAAAAAAAAATACCAGTAAAAGATTCTTACTTTAGTTCCGTTTCAGATAAAAATGCAGTAACTGTAAATTTTATTTCTGCAAATGGACATTTTATGTCACCGATTCATCCCCAATTTAAGGATTAATTTCATCTAACATACCACTGATGCCCCATCATCAAGATCACACAAAGACTTATACAACTGTAAAGTACTTTGTACAATGCATTCAGACACTTTCGGAAAATGGACTTCCCGTTCCCACAACAACTATTTTGCAATTGCCGTGGCAATTTTGTTCAGCTATTTGGTCAAGAGAGCGAGAAAAATAATGTCTCTAAACATAAGGTATTATCCAACCACTATTGCGGTATTCATCTTCAAAGTCAAGTGTTTGAGGTCCATATGTCCTTCCCTACATACTCTTGACAGATTTGGCTTATATTTTCTACACAAGAAACAACTTAATTAGCCACTGGTGTATTGTAATGTCTATTGGGTTAAGGGGCGACTACCCATAAATAGCATTTTGTGCTCTCAGTACCATCAGCTGTTTAAATATTTATTACATATTTACACGGCTTACATGGTACTGTGTCTGAAACTACTAATTGTTATTTTTTCTCTTATTTTTGATATGTGGTGAGTTTTGTTGATTTACATGGATGGGAAAGGAATTTAAATTGTTCTATGTCTAAGCAAAGCCAGGTCCTTTAGTTTAAACGCTGATCTTTTTAGAGTAAATATTGTAAATGACCCTGGATGTAGATGTGGACATGTTTTAGAAGATGCCATTCGCTTCTTTTTTGAATGTTTTCTGTATACTGAGGCACGTGAAGAACTTAGAACAAGACTAAATGTTACTGAATTTAATATTGAAACTGTGCTTTTTGGCAATGATTCGTTGACTGATGAACAAAATCAAAACATTTTTCTATGTGTACAACAGTATATAAATTACTAAATTGTGTTATAGTTAATTTCATTTGTAACTCAATACAATAATATTTCGATCTTTATATTATTAGCAATAATGTATTTGATATGCTGATGTATGCACTAATGTATTATATGGAAAGGACGTTTATAAGTTGGAATAACTTTTGTCCGATCCATTTGTCATTATTATTTGACAATAAAATAAGTTTAATCTAATCAGGTCCTTTACGTAAAATGTTTTTTATACATGTATTTTGAATAATCCGATTTTTTTTTCGTTAGCGTTGGGTAATAAGATTTTTATTTTCTGTTGATTATTTCGGTCCTGGGTCAAATGGGAATTACAGTATCAAATATAAATAGAAGTTTAACAAATATTTGTCCTTAGGGCAGCACATCTTACTTAAACTTCATACAGAAAAGAATTTAGTTTTATCAATTTAATGTATTTTTTCAAAATACATTCAAAATTTGTCTAAATGTACTGGGGTTACTGCCATTGGGTCTCAGTGCCGGCGGCGCTATCATCACACTTCAGATGCTGACTGAATATGCTGACCAAACGACAACATGGCTTACCACTGTGTCTGGGACAGACGTTATTTATATATCCTGGGCTTACTGTTAATCAAATACAACCAGACGAACCAATGAGAATCCGTCTTAACCAACGCTTGCAGATGATTGGTATTATAATTTCGCTGACTGTTACAATGTTTCTATATCGCTAATGAAATATAAGTAGATACAGAATTTCTTACTGAAATGACGCACACCGACTATGACTATTTCACCACACCGTGAAAGGGTTGCCACGAGTATAACAACCTCATGCAGCGTCTCAAAGGTTTTGTAAAAAGTAAAATTTTGGGACAAGAAACGAATCGCACAAAGAACGACGAGTTTAACGCAAAAAAAAAAAAAAAAAATCGGACAAAAAGAAAATTGTGGGACGAAATGCAAAATCGGACAAAACCGGCGAACAAAAAGCGTCGAACTAAACGCAAAAGTTTCGGACAAAGAGCAAAATTGTCGGACAAATAGCAAAATCGGACAAAAACCAAATATCGGACAAAAAGCACTGCATCACACGAATACATTTGTACATAACATTTTAAGAAGTACACTTAATGAATTACTATAGATACAAAAAAAGCAAATAAATCATGCAAAATAAACAACACAGCAAAAATAACTTTTAAGCAAATCTGTGAGTGTCATTAATATGAAAAAGAAAGGAAATGGGTAAATGTCAAGGAGAAAACATCCCATATCCAGGTTAAAACGACCAAAAACAAAACATCTAATGTATTTTTGAACATATTCAAATATTTGTGTATTAAAGTTAATAGCCATTGAGGAGTTAGTTCACAGTGATGTCTATATCTATATCGTTGTTGTTAAGTAATTGCTGAATTGAGTGAAACTTATCTAAACGTTGTTCAGTAAAGTTTGGACAATTAATAAAAAGTGATAATTGTCCTCATATTCATTACTACAATTCGGGACAATTTGTATTTTCTGAGAGGAGATGAATATGTAGATGAGCTTTAAGGTTACTAGCCTCATTCCGGAGTTGACAATGTAAAATATTTTCAACCCGACCACCAAAGTTGAAATACTGCAAAGAGACGGAAGAATTATAAAGCTTAACAAGATGTGTTTGTGAAACACTACATATGCCCCCAGATTCCGATTTTTACCCCTTTTTGACCCCTATGACCTTGACCTTTGACCTTTGACCTAATTTTTTTTGCATATTTATGTTCCTCTTGCATAGACCTATACACTTACCAAGTATCAAAAGTCTACCTTATATAGTTCAAAAGTTATAGCCATGGTTAAAGTTTCGGACGCACAGACAGACAGACAGACAGACAGGACAAAAACAATATGCCCCCGATCCTCGATCTGGGGGGCATAAAAAGTCTACATTTAAATACACTTAAGTTCGGGGACTCTCTTAAATTCAAAGGCGAGGTATTCAACAGTCTTACAGTAGATGGGAAAACTATTATAAAAGGAAGTAGTTCTTGAAAAAGGAGGATGAAAAGTTGTATTTTCATTTCTAAGGTTATATGACGTTTCTCTCGGTAAATAGGGTTGAACAATATCAAATAAGCATGACAGAGTTAAGCCATTTAATATCTTGAAAAAAAGATACGTTTGTGATTCCTTCTTCTGTTACTAAGAGTTTCCCAGCCAAGTTCCTTATACAATTTTGTTCAGATGAGTTTCGTCATAAACCAGATATAATTTGAGCTGCCTCAACTTGTACACTTTTAAGGAGATCGGATTCAGTTTGTGAACAATTGTCCCAAAAAACACTACTATATTTCAAGATAGGTCTAATTAAAGCAAAGTAAAGACAGATTAACAATTTTATGTCCAGCAAATATACTTTAAGATACGCAGAATGCTAATACGAGAACAAATAGAAAAAATCAAGTCCGCCCTATCTATTTCAGGAATTAGACTGACAATAAAAATAATGAAAATAAAAATAAAAATAATCATTGTCATAGTATTGTTAAGAAAATAAAGAAAATGAAGAAAGCATTAATTTAGAACTGCATTGAAAAAAAAATGAAACGGGGAATGTGTCAAAGAGACAACGACCCAAAGGGGAGTAATAACAACTCAAAGCCACCATAAGATCTTCAATGAACGGTGAGGAAACCTCACACCCAACGGCAGGTCGGAGTCGGTCCCTAAATAAAGAGTAATCAAGTTCAGCGAAATAAACACCATCCTTGTGAGTATTTTTGTTCGGGTTTGGCGAAATACCGTTACCATCCATTGATGTAAAATTGTGACGTATAAATGAAATAAATCATTAACCTATTGACAAACATTTAAACCTCTTTAGAAAAGATTTTTCAACCCAAGATATCTACATATTCATAAAATCTAACAGCAATAGAAATGCTGACCGTGGTTTAGAAATTGACTCTTAATGCATTTCTTTACAGTATCAAAATTTTAAATGTTGAACCATTTTCTCTGCCTTTTAAGACAGAGTTCGCGAAAATCGTCGGTCCTGTCGGTCCTGACCGCCAAAAAACGGCTAGGTCCAGCAAATTTATTGCTTGTAACGGTCCTGATGACCGGCAAAATAAAACGGCCGTTGTAGGTTACTTTTCTCTGGTCGGTTTTTTGATGTATCATTCGATACTGGTTTCCGTATTTTAAATGATAAACCAGTTCAAATAACATGGCCGAACTGTAAAAGCGTCGATTTGCAACACTAGGGAAGCGTTTGGTGGCTTCAAAAGAACGTACCGCGGAATTAAAATGTCTAAAGATTTGAATCATAAAGGGGAAAGGACGCCAAGGGTGTTTCTCGAACGAATGGCAATGTGGAAGGGATGAATTACTCGCCGTACAGTTATGAAACACAACTGATGTTACGTTCGTTATGTACCCTTTTAACTCCGGTAACGCTAGCTGCGGGACCGTAGCTCTTATGGTCCTTGTGCTGATCAGAAAAAATAAAAGGACCAATAGAGCTACGGTTCAGCAGCTACGGTAACGCCTGCCAATTTAATTTTTAAAAATAAAAACTAATGACAATTTAAGACTTAGTTCTAACTGCCAATTTAAGTGTCAACGATACCCACACCACGGGCCTCACCATCTTCCCTTTAGTTGGCTACATAAGGCATAAAGAGAAACTTGTGTGAGTGATAGTGCCACCTAAATTTGTGGCAAAACAAAAATCCAAAAGACCCCTGCCTACATTTCTTTGCAAATATCAATAAGACATATTTTCATATTAACAAATTGACAAAATTTTGATGATTGATTAGGTAGAATGCAATGTACTGTAATGTCCAGTGAGCAATATTTCAGCTATGAGTTAGTAGTTTACCTGTATTGGGTTTTATTCGTATGTTTCTTATACTTTAGGAAAACGGGACAGATAAAGGGGAGGTTTGGGTGCTCTTAAACGGTAAACGGACAGAAAGTCACAGGACAAAAAGTCACAGGACAGAAAGTCACAAATTTCCTAGGACAAAAAGTCACAGGACAAAAAGTCACAATCTGCGTTTTGTACATTGGTGGACAAAAAGTCACAGGACAAAAAGTCACAACTTATATTTTTGCTTCATGTGTATGTAGGTGTAGAACAAAATAGTCACACAATTATATTAACTGACTCATGAAATTGAATATGATATGTATATTATTTTTGGACTACAGCAACTGCATATGGAAATTTATTGCTATGATTTAGAAATAACATTTTACATATTGAATTGAAAAGCTGTGTTTTTTTTCAAAACATCTATGAATTTTCTTGGTATACTAATAGTGAAATGGCAAACTATTTTCTTTCTTTTAAACTATAACCAAACACAAATGATGACAGGGTATCACCTCTTGTCAACAAGACGCCAATCAGATGCCAATCAAGCAATAATTAATTATTATCTAAACATAATATATTGATTCAAATTATAGTTATTGGTGTATCAATTAAACCCTACAATAACATGATAAGCCATACATGTAAAATAATTGGCCTTCATGATTATTTATTTCCAAAGAGGTTATTTTAATAGTAAGGCTTAACTGCATGTCAGTGCTCAATACAGGAAATTATAGAATAAACATTCCTAGAATTCATGTCTTGAATAAACAGTATGGAGAGTCGAGATCATGAACCCATACATGCCATATTTAAACTTAAATTGAAGGAAATGTATTCCGTTTTATCTAGTCATTATTCAAAATGTTACTTTTATCCTAATGTATTGCTCAGACAAAATTTATGAATTGTGACTTTTTGTCTTGTGACTTTTTGTCCTAAATGTTTTTAATTTAAACTGTGACTTTTTGTCCTGTGACTTTTGGTCCGTGACTTTTTGTCTGTGACTTTTTGTCCTGTGACTTTCTGTCCTACATTCTCTTAAACTGGTTTAACCCTTCTGCTGGCTTTTGCTAGTGCTGGTATCAAGTTCGGCTGACGCGAGTTTTTTATTGTTTTCTACGTTTATCTCTTGTCTTATTCGTGTTTTTCATGTGTAGTTCCATGACAGATTGTGGCATGTAATTATAATATTCAGCCATTGTGGGTGTTTCCTGTTATCCATTCTTTTACATTTATCAGGAAGTGAACAATTTGAGTAAATTAAATAAAAAGTATCGGTCAAAGAAGAAAGAAATAAAGATGGAAGGGACAACAAAGGCTACTAGGTTTGAGTGTCAATGGAAGAAAGAGGAGAAAAGGGTAGGAGCAGGAAATTTAGGTTTCTTTATGACTCCCAGTGAGTGAAAATTACATAGAACAGGTCTTTATACTGCATGGAGCTTAGTATTTCTCCATTCAGTTTGGTTCTTGGTCAACCTTTCCATATTATACCCTGACTACCCATCATAGACCGGGCATTCCCGTATCTGCCACCTTCATGGTGACGAGCTAAATTTTGTAGGACCGGCAAAATTTTTGTAGGACTGACAGAAAATTTGAACTTGCCAGTCCCATGACCGGCAGACCAAAAAGACTTTTTGCGAACTCTGTTAAGATCGACAATTTTTTTTTCCATACTGTAAAGAATATCACAAATAATATACTTTACATAATATGGTCTTTGAACACTGAAGGAAAATTTGAGGCTTAAACATTCGTGTAACTTTTAGTTTTTAGGAATAAGAAAGCATTATATTAAAGATCGGCTCTGGAAGTTACATGGTTGACTCTTTGAATACAGTGGTGACTTCAAGGTAAGATGAAGAACAATAATAAAAGCCTTGTACCATTTTCTAGAGACTTTGGGTCATAAGGATTTACTCCTTTCCTTTCAATGTTAATTTTAAACACGTGTCAAATAAAAACAAGGTTATTGTCAACTGACCAAGTAGTTCCTGACAAGTGTTTTAAATAGAGTGCTATGTTAGGTTAATTTCAGCTATTTTGGCAATACTGGTTGGTAATCAGATAAAAAAAATCTACTTAATGACAATTTCACCATAATCTGGTTTTCACTGAGCTTGTATTTCCAATACAGGATCCTTGTACGAAAATGTTCTGATGTGTCAGCCATCTTTGTTGGCAGGCAAGGTCATAGCATATTGTTCTGAATTGGGTCCTTTAGACGGCTATTACACTAAAGATTGGTAACAACAGCAAAAAATCCAAACAGAGAGAGCTGGCAACATTTTCAAATATTTTAAGAAAAAATATGTAACATCATGCTATTTTCGTTCCTTTGGTAATGTTTTTCGTTTAGAAGCATCCATACATTATTCGTATAAAATATGACTCACTTTGCTTCAGTAGTTTTAGAGGATATGAGTTTTTTTAAATATATGATCTGTTTTTATACCATGCTCTACCCTTTCTGTATTTTTGTCAGATAATAATTCTTATATGTTTTGCATAATAGGAAATACGCTGATACGATTGGTTGAATTTACTTCCGGTAGCAATTTCTGAAGTCGTTATTTTTCGATAAACGACGTTGACCGAACTACATTTAAATTCACCTTATAAATTCATACGCCGAGTGAATCAAATAGAACAAAAACGTGTGATTGGCATTATAAAAGTAAGAATTTAATTACTTATCATCAAATTTAAAGAATTATAAGGATTAAACACCGTTTGAAAGGAATTTATTGGAGTATAAACGGGACCAAGTCACTCAAAAACATATCATAAAAGTCCTTCCGACTTTTATTTGTTTGTGAGTGAATTGGTCCCGTTTATACTCCAATAAATTCCTTTAAAACGGTGTTTAATCCTATAGGAGATATTTGTAAGCTACCTTCCATACTACACATCAGCAGAATTGGTTTGTATCGATTCGCAGAGGTGATCAGGATGTGTTATTTCAACTTACCATGTAATTTAATATTATCTTCAATAGGAGGTTTTATTACAGACTGTAAACACAGATTTCCGGAACTAACTTGTTGAAAGATACATATACCTTGTATATGTTATATAAGTAGTTAAAACATCTTAATTATATCTAAATAATATTTAGAAAAATTATGCCATTGCCCCTGCAGAGAAAGTTTCTAACAACTTACTGTTTGTGTGCTGGAAACACTATCTGGACTGCTGGTAAAGGAGATGGGTGCTGGCAGAAAATCAGGAAACCCTGTCTATAAAAAGTACAATATCAGGGGGGCGAAAACAAAAAGAAATCAAACCTCCTTTTTAGCACCAATTAGAATGGATGACGAAAGCAATAACTTCTCTTGCCTCTATTAGTACCGTAACTATTATATAATGATCCATGCAAATGAGCGGCGTGAATCAGATGTGCATCTTGAAATTTAAAAGATATCCTTGAACAGCTTCACCCCAATCCATTGCAATTTATTCAAAGTTTTTGATTCTTGATACTCTTTTTTGCATCTCTAACACCCAATGAATTGAAAAAAGTAATTTTTGATGTGAAACAAAATGTTTTCACTAAAAATGCACCATTTCAGTAGATAAAAAACATATCTTCTTCGGAATCACACTTTGTTCGAAAGGAATGATGTTTTCAAAATGTGAAAATATTGATCTCCTAATTTGGAGGCAGGAGGCATTTTTGACAGCTAAACAGACATTTTGTTGTTTTTTGAAAAAAATTACAAAGATTTATTTTAATTCCACTAATAGATTAGCTCTTCAACTCTTTTGACACACTTTCAAATAAAATTTATTAAACAAGTATTATCTTCCAAAAAGTTAGTCTGACGTCAGTATTCTTTTACATAGACAATAAAAGGTATATTTTGTTTGATGATTAACCAGAATTTCCTAGCTTCATATTAGGAACGGTAACCAAACAAGCTAACCATATAATTCAACAATTGCGCTTCTCCTGATCTATAGGAAGGACATACTTAACAAACGACCTTTTTTCTTTGTCTTCTATTCCGACAAAACCAGTATTATTTATATGCCAACAGCACGCTTAAAGAATGGTATATAATGTCATTTAAAATATAATCGCGGAAAAATCAATACATAAAAATCACGATCGTATTGTAAATTTATTAATTTGCAATGATATTGTCGTAACCTTATATTAATCAAATGAACAAGTTACAATTTATGGACCGTCATACAATGCAAAAATGAATGCTTTACCGAAATTCAATGCGAACATGGACACTTTACCGGATGTGCTTTTTCTGAACATGACGTCAGACAATAAATAGAAAAATAGGGGTCGTAAATATTTTTTAGCATTTGCCCAACTATAATTTACTAATTCGAATTAACAAAACACAATAAGGGTCGTATATTTATTTTATTCATTTGCCGAACTATAATTGACTAATTCTAATTACCAAAAACAATCTTATATCTGTTATCTTAATCTTTGTATCATAGTTAACTGAAGATATCGTAGTTTTTTCCCTAAGCTCCCATGAAGTAGAAGAAATAACATAAAAGACCATCCCGTTAATTTTCGACCTGTCAGAATGAAATAAACCCTTGAAGGATTTGTTCGGCAGCTCCAGTCTTTCAATTCAAATCTTATACCTATACATGTGTTAAATACCCAAAGTTTCTATAATTTGCAGTATACTAACCTAGAAAATCAGCTTCAAAATACCAAAGAAAAATATTCTTGCCACAGCAGTTCTCTTCTCATTCGTATTTGTTCAATAAAATAATAACATCTAGTGAATTAAAAGTAACTAGAATTATTTATGAGAAAAGTATATTTCATAGTTTATTATTGCATGTATTAAATAAAATAAAACAAAATATTACAAATATTTTATAAATGCATCTGTTACATTATTTGAATTGACATTACACAATAAGTGAAGATAATTCACCAATTTTGACAATCTTTTGGAAAAGGAGCTAATTCATGTTGCAATAAGTTCTGCTTTGTAATCTCCCTTCCAGAAAATGATACTTTAAAATCAATTTTTTTAAAATGTGATTGTCTTGAAAAAATATTGATTTTAGTAAAATAGTTGAACAAAATCATATCACAGTTATTTTTGTTATGAACGTGATAATACTTTTTTATGAAAAGTAATGGATTAAATGAACATGAGAATATAGTATTTATTTTATCCAAATTCTTGTGTTTATTTTATCCAAATTCTTGTGTAAAAGTTATGGGTTAACCTCACTTTTCTCTTTAATAATTCCAGTTTGTATACATTCAGCAAAACTATTGTGACTGAACAAATTGATTAACTGAGAAGAATTTCTTCAGGTAAGAAAATTTTACATTCCAATATTTTTAAGGTTTGTTGAAAATCTTCCGAGTAAGTAAACTGCAATTGACAAAACTCTTCTTTACACATGTATTGCTAAACATGAGGCCTTTTGAAGTGTCCAACATTACTATTTTTTATCAATCTGTCATGGGCTGGGGAGGTTTTTACAAGCAGCAATTACGAATTTATATACAGACGAAGCTTATCGGTCTTTCAAATCCGACAAAATATATTGTTTATGATGTAAGTTTTACGAAAATTAGATACCTATACATAATCAATAGTTCCAAACCATAGGTATATGCTTGGTGCACATGCACTTGATTTATCAATGTCAGCTTCATATAGTCAGTTATGAATTAAATACCTGATATCTTAAAACCGAAAATAAAAATTACCTTTGATTCGATTAGTCTACAATCAAGCTTGATTGATTTCAACCATGCATACTGAGAAATAATAAGGTAGCAGTTGGACTGGAATAAGCTTGGAATTAACCATCACAACTTGTCGTTTGATTCTGTTTCAACCTGAAAGAAAACTTCCTCCTTGTTCTCTTTTGTAAATCTCTCATATCTCGGAGCACACGAATATACGTTTTTATCCACTTGAATGAATCACTGATATAATCAACTATACATACAAATCAATTTACGTTGTAGCATGTCCAATCTACAATAAAAAAATAATAAAAAAAGTTTTTTACGTAAAAGAGATAAAAAGATAAAATATGTCAGCTTTTAAAAATTGAACAGTTGCCTTTTAATCATACTAGGAGTGCGTATCGCATTACTTGGTAGAATAGAATGGTTTTTAATGTCATTTAATTTACACTGAAGTCTGATCTTGGGTAGGTCTCAGCTAAATTTTGTATCAGTTATGATAACAAATCTTTTATGAAAATTTTAGAAATATGTAACATTTGTTACATATTTGTATTTTATGGTAGTATTTTTTTAATATGAGTTATTTCCCCTTTCCTACATTATGTATTGTCATGTAGTGAGCGATGAAAAAATGTAATTGGGGCAGCAAACTTTTTTCTGTTTTGTCGTCATTTGGCCGTAGACTAGGGGTATATGTTTAGGATCACCGTAGTCTATAACATTCTGAATTACTATGTATTTCCTCATTTTGAATGCGTGTATGATTTTTTTTGCAGTTTACAAATTTCCAAATAATTAGAAATCCTTTGCAGATGGAACACTCGCTAATCATTAAGTCTTTCTTGGAACGTCATAAACTTTTGAGAACAATATCTTTTGAATTTATAGTACTGAATTTCTGGAATTTCCAGTTGTTTTGACCAACTGTTTAAATATTATACGTATCAGGAAGAATTTTAAATCTTTGTTAAACTTAGTAGAATGAAGTTTGGAAAACGATATGCCATAAGAATATTTGTTGTCTTAGAGAACCCTTTAATATTCCTGTTATCTTTTTGTGTTATATGAATGTGTATTGTTATCGGTACGTTTGTAAAAAAAAAACTGGGTGTGGAGAAAATGTGGATTTGACTGAATTTGCACTTGGCAGGATGTAAGGTGGCCAGATGGATTGTAACAGAGTTTTCGCCGACTAGATGTGCAGTTTAATGGGGGGGGGGGTATAACACGGACTCACAACTCTCTGAGAGGCCGAGGCTGAGGAATTTGGAGCCCGGAGCTCAATGAGTGAATCCAATAGCCCTATGAGTGGAGCCCGCAGCTCAGTGAGAAGAACTCGAAGTCTGAGTGTTGAAGCCCTGAGACCTGGTGCTGGGACCCACAGACATTGGATAGCTGGATAAGGAGGCCCTATATTAAAAATATGAAGCCTACAGTCAAGAGCCAGCGTTATTCCCAAATGCTAAGGTCATCAGAAGGCCAAAAACTGACATATATTGTAATAAACGACAGTCTTTCTAGATTTAAAATCCATCCAGTGTAGTATTGATTTTCTGAAATAGTACATGTTTATGCTTTGAGAAAAGACTTATTACATTATGTGCAAATTATTAAGTTTAAGGCAAGTTAAAGGTAAATGCGAAATCTCACCGACTTTCTATACATTTTGCGACGAAATTTCCCTGATGAGTAAAGTCGAAATTTAGCATCAGAAGAAGATAGATACATCTTAAGTACAATACGAGTATGTACATCACCATTGGATCTGACTTTTCGCATTACATGTATTTTCGCACTATTTGACTTCGGTACAGTCATTCTCAGCCAAAGACATTAAAGCATAAGTAATATGACACACAGTCATTTCAACAAGATCGAATATTTACAAAGAGGGTAGTTTAACGATCAACTTAATAGACACTTTAGCAAACTGAGGACCTGTTTCTATTCACCATAAGTTTGTCATTCTGGATTTCGTGTTATATGTTTAGTTGTAGTCATAAATACCGTATAAAGTACAACATGGTGGAAGCGGTTTTTGGTAAATTGAAATAGTTCAATCATTCACAAAATAGCTACGTTCCAAGTAACCGCGTCGTGGTTTTATTTCAGGAAACAGGAGACGTAGTTTAAACGTGTAGAAACCTTCATTTTATCGTTGTATACTTTTTCTGTTTATGAGTAGCTTTCAGAAGATAAGATCAGAGAAATGTAGTGATAAAGGTAACAAACTTTTCCAACAAGATGCAAGTATATGATGACCCTACTTTAAAAACACACTGATCGGGATCAGCAAAGTAACAACAAATCATATTGATTCCATCGTTTGTTAAAAGACTCTTGTAAATGATTCCATTAACTTCTTAACAGCTTCTTTTATTGTAATTTTTTGTTATAATTTCCATTGCAAAAAGCACTATTATGATTGCCTTATACAAGAACTTGGCGTAGATAATAGCTCTGGCAACCCCACATACAAAAATATTACTATAGATAAAGATGAAATCCTGGCAAATCATAAATCCTTTATGAAATCATTAAACATTTCTACCAATGACAAATCTAATGATTTGCCTAGTTTGTACTGGACACCCAAACTTCATAAGTGCCCGTCCAAACAACGGTACATTGCCGGCTCTTCAAATTGTTCTACTAAAGAACTGTCCATTATCCTAAGATTTTAACTGCTGTGAAAGAAGGCCAGCAAAAATACTGTGATACTGTTTATTCATGTAGTAGCATCAATCATATGTGGATACTCAAAAATTCTAAAGATCTTCTGAACAACTTGAAAACCCGGTCACTTTCGAAGATCCGCTCGTTGAAAGCATTCGTTTTTCTACATTCTATACTACTCTTCCCCATTCAAAATTAAAATTCGTTTGATTGATCTTATCAAGAACGCATTTACTTAAAAAAAGGACAGAGCTTTAAATATGTAGCCTTAGCAAATACATCTACATATTTTACAAACAAAGTACCAAAGGATAACACATGGTACTACACTGAAGAACAAGTGATCAGCATGCAAGAATTTCTCATTGACAACATATTTGTCCAGTTCGGGGGCAAGATATTCAAACAAAAAGTCGGCATTCCAATGGGAACGAATTGTGCTCCTCTCTTAGCCGACCTGTTTTTGTTCACTTACGAAACAGAATTTTTGCAAAATTTAGTCAAGCAAAATAAAATTAATTACTCATATAGTTATATTGATGATGTCTTGTCGCTTAATAAAAGTAAATTTGCCGACTATATTCCATTAATATATCCCCCAGAACTTGAAATCAAGGACACTACAGACAATGACCATTCTGTTTCGATAAATTTACTTTTGGAGTTTGACGACAGTGGCAACCTCAGCACACGAATTTATGACAATAGAGACGATTTCAATTTTGATATTGAAAACTTTCTACACCTCGACAGTACATGTAATATTTCGTCTTCTCCATCGTATGGAGTATATATTTCTCAATTAATCCGTTACGCTACAGCATGTAGTCACTATCAAGATTTTTTGATACGACACAGATGTTTAATTCGTTAACTTTTACATCAGGGCTTCGAGAAATGCAGATTAATAGTTTTTCTGAAGAAATTTATTGGACGATAACCAGATTTGATTGATGAATATTCAACTCCTAGTTCCAATTTTATTAAAGACAGTTTTGTTTAAGTTTTGGCTTATTCCTTGATGTTTCTCTTTTTGCCACTTTAGTGTGATTTGTGCACCGAGCGACAAAAACATTTTACCTGTATGAGACAAGGCTTGTATATCGAAAGACAAAAACAGTTTACCTATGTGAGAAAAATTCTAGGTTTTGACAGGAGGCACACCACTAATTCGGCCTCCCATTGACTCGTATGTTAAATTCCGGGATTTCAAAAATTCACATAAAATAGAAATGAATTTTCCCACGTGCGGGAACGTGTTATTCCGTTAACAGATCACCAACACGATAAAATAAATACATTTAAACCATATGTTGTATGTCAAATAAGAAAATAAAATTGAATTGAAACGTTCCGGTTAATTTTGTACATAGTCGCAACAGAGAATTTTCGGTATTTGGTCGTATCTCATTCGATCCGTTCTACCTTGTTACGCAACTTAATCATGTTTTTTTCAAATGTTCTTTGCTCTCCGTCATTCACCTAGAAATATTCTATGATCCTGCTGATTATAACATGTATCAATTGGCTGGAACCACTACAAATTAAAAGGCACTATTTTTAATAGTACTATTTTCGAGGTCTGTCAAAAATTGGCGTATTGAAATAGTGTAGTGCCCCCTGACAATATTATGGCTTTGAAATTTAACACAATCTGGGCGCACAGAAACTATAGTTAGTCGTCATATAAGCGGGAGGTTAATGCATCATTAAACCTGGTTTAACCCACCATTTTATTTATAAAATGCCCGTTCCAAGTCGGGAATATGACGGCTTGCCTAAAATGTTCTGTGTTGGAATGTGTTTCCCTGATTCAGTCGAATGTTATACGGATTTTCCTTCCTGGTCTCTCCCTTTGTTTTGTTGTCACTTTTATTTTCTAGTCTGAGTTAAGGGAGATGTGTTTTTATATACACTAGAATTGACTGTAATAAAATTATTCATGTACAAAATACAAATAATAAGGACGATATGAATATGTAAAAGTCTAGTTGGGTTATGTTAGTGTCATAAGCAAATTGATTTTTATAGCAATAAATAGCTTACCATCATAAATTCTGAGAGTGTCC
>MJUU01051556.1:389009-399301 GCA_002080025.1 Modiolus philippinarum | reverse complement strand
GTTCTATTTTTAGTAACAGCGGCCATGTTGTTTGGTCTTTGGACTAATTGAACACAATTTTGAAACTGTATACCCTGGTGATGATTCAGGCCAAGTTTGGTTACAATTGGCCCAGCAGTTTGAGAGGAGAAGATTTTTGAAATTGTAGACGAACAATGTATAAAAGAGCAAAAATTTGACAATAAAGGGCAATAACTTCAACATGGGTATTCAGATTTGCTTCAAAATTTTCAGAGGGATAGATCTTGGTATGCTGAACATTTTTGCAATTTCAAGTTGGCTTCTATCTGTTATAGTTTTCCTAATAAAAAATTAAAAATATTAAAATTTTGAAAATTTTACGGAAAAGGGGCAATAACTCGAACATGGGTCATCGGATTTTCTTCAAAATTGCACGGCGGGTAGATCTTGTCATTCTGATCATTTTTACCCTATGTAAGATTTTTGATATTTAGCCAGGTGAGCTAAAAAACTACTTTTGTATGATCAATAAAATTTTTTTTAGCTATTTTCGTTATCAAATAATACCGGACATGTGATTTTAGGCTTTATTGAAATGTTTAATTTTTGTTACATTTTTAGAAGTTGTGACCTTGACCTTTGTTGCACAGACCTCAAAATCAATAGTGCTCCTCCTCTAATCATAACTCATGTCTATGCCAAGTTTCATTTGGATGTGTAATGTGGTTCTGGAGATATTGTGTGGAAACGAATAAGTAAAATTTTTGTTCTATTTTTAGAATTTGTGACCTTGACCTTTGTGGCACAAACCTCAAAATCAACAGCGATCTTCCTCTAATCATAACTCATGTATGTGCAAAGTTTCATTTAGATATGACATGTGGTTCTCAAGATATCATGCGGAAACCAAAAGTTGACGCCCGGATGCCCAAACACTATTCATCAAATTATAAGCCGAGTTTGACTTTGTCGCAACTCAGCTAAAAACAAAAGTCACCTGCCAGATTGACATGTACTACCCAAGACCAACCTACATACTTGATATAATAGACCTACCATTTATAGTTAATGAGAAATGGACTTAATCAGGCAAACTTAACGTGGCCACTAGATCGTGAAATTGAGGTCAAGGACAAAAGTTACCTGCCAGACTGACATGTACTACCCAAGACCAACCTACATACCAAATATTATCAACCTACCACTTGTAGTTATTGAGAAATGGACTTAGGCAGAGAAACTTAACATGGCCACTCAACCGTAAAATGGGGGTCAATGACAAAAGGTACCAGCCAGACTGACATGCACTACCCAAGACCAACCAACAAACCAAATATTAGCAACCTATCACATCTAGTTATTGAGAAATGGACTTGAGCAGAGAAACTTAACGTGGTCACTGGCCCGTGCAATTGAGGTCAAGGTCACATGATTTTATATTCACGTAGCACTTGATTAGTTCTACCACTGGACCAAATATGATGTTCCTACATCAAAGGGTTTTCAAAATATCCTGTATTTAGTAAAAGTTAACGCCGTCGCCGTCGTCATACTTTGCATGCTTTTGTCTCGCTTTCTGCGACTTTTGTCGCGGGCGACACAAAATCAGGCATAGGAACAACTCTTTTATTGTTGTTCTTCATCTGGAAGTCACCATGATGCATTCAACAAGTTCAAGATGGCCCCTAGCACCAGTTTGAGCAGATTTATCCCAAATTTAAAGTGTTATTTTTCATAAATGAGCATAAAACATGAATTCAAAATGGAGAAAACTCAAACACTACCCTGAAGTCGAATTTCAATTAAGTCCATTGACAATCAGTTATTAATATACTGTGAATTCATTTAATTTTATGGGTATCAATTTTCGTGGTTAGAGAAGAAAAGACATTTCGTGGTGTACAAAAATTCGTGGATTGCCACTTGTTCCATTTTTTTTTTATTTACTGTGAATTCATTTTTATTCGTGGGGTACCAATTTTCGTGGTTTTCGTGGGTGTCCCCAAACCACGAATTCAAATACTCAACGAAATGTGATTTCCTTGTGCAAGTTTCAAACACGAATGAACATAATGAAGGACCTGACCAACAAAGGCCATAAACCTTGCACTTGTACCTGAGCCCCAAACTAACTGATATATCCAACAATAAGTAAATGTGCATTCTCTTGAACATTTAATAGCAGCAAAATGAGTTAAAATGCTTTATCAGTTAATAAATTAGCGGTAACTGGCTTCCTGTTTTGTTTATCAATTACGCTAAAGTGTTGATTTACAGTTAAGAAGTTTGGACAAGAACCATCTCAATTCAGTTTTTATATCATATTATTAATTAAACTTTCAGCCGAAAAGCATTTCCTGGATTTGACAGCAAAATGGGCGGTTTAGATTACAGAAAAACAAGTGGAGATAATTTTCTGAGACGTCGCCACCAGGTGGCGCTATATAATTTTCAGAAAATTTCATTTTGACTACCCTTCGTGTTTGCTTGTTTTATTCATTAAAAATAAATGGAACTACACAAGTGTTTGTTATTCACATAAACTTTGGTTCATTTAGAACATGACTGACACATTTTGATCTTCGAATTTGACAGTAACTATCGTTAAATTGATAAATAAAATGACGCTTACAAAAAAGAAAATGTCGGAGAGCGACTCTTGTTTACATTTTTTGCGGTCGGGAGGAANATTTACGTACACCACGAAATGTCTTTTTTTCTCTACCCACGAAAATTGGTACCCACGAAATTAAATGAATTCACAGTATATCAATAAAAATAAAAATGGGTCAAAGACTCAAATGGCCGGGTTGCATTTTGGTGCTTCTAGCTATGAAATGTTGATTAATTGGTTCCCTAATGGGTCTGTGTATAGTATATGTTGAAAATATTGATAAAAGATGACAAAGTAAAAAAGCCTGGAAAAATATGAAATAATATTGGAAATAATTCCATAAAGTCAGGNATTATCTGCAAATTCACAATTTTGGCCCCTTCGGCCCCTCATAGCTGGGAAAGGAAACAAGTTACCAAAAATCTAATAGCTGAGTGCCATATTAATTTTTCACAAGGAATCCATTGAAAAAAACTGCATCAAAATCGGACTTAAAATAAAAAATTATTTTTTTGAGATTAGCCCCTGTTGGGCCCCATTTACATGCTACGTGAAATCCATTGGCATACCTCAGATTAAAAATTTCCTCAGGAGCACACTGAAACAAACCCCATCAAAATCCAATTAATAATAAAGATTCTACAGTCAAATATGTGAAAACACCCAATTTAACCCTTTTTTGGCCCCTAATTCTGAAATGGGTGGGGCCAAAAACTAACGGAAAAAAACGTTTCTCAAGAATGTTCCAAGAAACATCATACTAAGATATGAAAACAATCCGTCCACTAGAACCAAAGTTATGCTGTCCACAGACACGAAAATACCTAATTTAACCCCTTTTTGGCCCCTTTTTTGCCTCTTTTTCAAAAACGGGTTGGGCAGGGAATGCGAAATTAAAACCTGGGCTTAAGCTTGTGCCAACAAACATCATGCTTAAATTTGGTAACAATCCGTTCACTAGAACCAAAGTTATGCTGTCCACAGATGTCGACACAAGCGCCATACCATAATACGACCGCAAAATTTTTGCGGTCGTATAAAAAAGAAGGGAAAAAAAAAACCATCTCTAGTTTCGAATCCCAAAAGGAAATAGATGTACCCAGGAAAGGCACAAACTTTGCCAATTTATCTAAATGTTCTGATGACAGTCCAAATACTTTATAGCGAGCAGTGCTTAGTACACTATCATTAGTACAAGGCATGTATTTCACAGATAAACATTACTTTTTTATGGTTTATATCAGTAACACGTTCTTTATCTTGTAACCCTTACATTTTTAAAGCATTTTGTGTATATCTCATATTCTTTTCTTTCTGCGACTTTACAAACGCGATATTTCTAGTGGACCCACTAATTCGCACATATTTTTTAATGAATATGAAAATGAATATCTTTATTGTTGTGAACTAAGCTTAGTTGCAGAGAAGATAAATATATATAATAAAAAAATAATACAATTTGCATGTGTGGAAGTACAAAAACACAAAATTACAGTATTTGTTAACCAGGAGGGGTAGAATATGGGTTTATGCATAAAAAACAAACTATACTCGTATTTTCAGGGACGAAAATTCACAATATTGGCCCCTGCCAAACAAAATTCAGTAGCCCAGCCAATATTTTACTAGCCCAGCACTATGTTGTCAACACAAATTTGAGGATATTTCAGTAGCAACCTGGGCTACTGGTTTTAAAATTTTAGTAGCCCAGGTCAAAATTTAGGGGCCTTGGGCTACTGGGCCCTGGTAATTTGCATCCCTGAATTTTTAGATATGTATTCTGTGTCAGGTAATTAGCAAGAAATATTTATGTCGGTTTTGTGTAGATGTAAATTTTCTGAGATCAATAATAAAATTTTACAATATTACAGATTTAGTAATGAGAAATCATTCAAGATAAAAACATTTTTTAAATGAAATAGAGTTTAGGTGCCTATAAACCAATAGTAAATAAAAGTCTAAGCTAATTATTTTTTTACAACTCTTGGGCCCACCAATCTTATAAATGCGTGTATATTCAAGATTATGCGACAATGTGAATGATGTCTATATATAAGCTTGTATTTTTTTCCATTTGAATATTAACGCAATAAATTTTTAATTTGATTTCTATTCATAAAAAAACACTATAACATTTATTAGATTTCCCCTTTTATAACACATTGGGCAAACTCTATACAGTTCTACTTCATTGTCTCTTCTTTTCAATATTTTACTTATCTCTTATGAAGTCTGATATCTGAATGACATATTTTTTAATATTTTGAAAAAAACTGAAATAACAGGAGATCGATTTTTATAAAGTATGTTTTCAAATCCCATCCAATATTATCTACAACCAAACGTGCACCCATGTGCAATTATAGCCTCAGTATATTGTTTCTATTGATGTAATTTCCTTCAATCATCGGTACAGGTAATCATGTAAAGATTTGCAAATTGGCTTAGAAATTATTACGCAACACCTGAGGGGATACAGATGTTAAAATCTGTGTCACCTGTGTGCAAGAGATCAAGGACATCAAATATTGCTTGCCGCTTGTCAATGTCAAAAATTAATCATTGAACGTTGATATTGAAGAATAACGCAACAATTAAAAAAAAAAGAAAATAAAAAACTTTTATGTAATATAAATAGCTAAGTACATCAAAATGATATAATGCATCCTTTAATACACAAAATTAAGATTTGCGCTTTCAATTAAATCATTTCAATCGTATAAATTCATAAAGACAAAAGTATTTTTTATTTAAATTCCTTTGGGGTTTATTTACATCCTTTTTATTTTTTGATTATTGGCCACATCAAAAATCATCTGTGCTATTTAAATGACGTAAACTGATCTGTATCGATGCAGCCTTTTAAAGATATTTCCCATGATTCAGTAGTAGGTTTTGACGTCACAACCTACAATTGCAGTCAAAATATATTACTTCTTTATTTTTTTGAATTTTTCAATAAAACTTGAAATATATGCATTTTTCATTACAAGGAACAAAATAAGCCAACATGTAAAAAAACGAGAATTTTTCCTTTAATAGACACCTGTATTGATTGCAAAATAAACATGCCCCTTTAAGTAGAACATAATTAAAATCATAAAAT
Organism: Modiolus philippinarum; assembly: GCA_002080025.1. NCBI lineage: Eukaryota > Metazoa > Mollusca > Bivalvia > Mytilida > Modiolidae > Modiolus > Modiolus philippinarum. Next base: position 393,620 of record MJUU01051556.1, on the reverse strand, counting down.
TTCAATTGATAAAATCTTTTCAAAACTAAATTGAGATGGTTCTTGTTCAAATTTCTAAACTGGAAATCAACACTTCAGCGTAATTGAAAAACAAAACAGGAAGCCAGTTACCGCTAATATGTTTACTGGGAAACACTTGAAATTAAAGCATTTAAACATCTACCACTTTTTGGAAACATCAGGTTGTGTGGGGCTCAGGTACAAGTGCAAGGTTTATGGCCTTCGTTGATCAGGTCACGGGTCCTTCATATGTTCATTCATTTGTGTTTGAAGCTTGCACAAGAAAATCATATTTCGTTGAGTATTTGTATTGGTGGTTTGGGGGCACCCACGAAAACTACGAAAATTGGTACCCCACGAATAAAAATAAATTCACAGTATGTAACTATCATATGAATTATACTTACCTCCGATTCACTTGCAGTTATCTCTTTCTTTACTTTAGGTTCTACTTCACTGCTTTGTCTAATTTGTTCTCTCTGTGGACTCCTTTCCTTTTTTATTGAAATAGTTCTGTGGTACTCTTCTTCAACAGGCTGCCTTTTTTCAGGACTAGGAGATGAACGAGATCGTTTAGATCGTGGCATATGATCAGGGCTTTCCACATCACGGCTACGTTTTTGTGGTGAAACTTCCTGACGACGAACTGAATCTTTGGATACTTTAGGTGGAGGGGGTGAGGGTGATCCTTGTGATGAACTACTTGGACTAGGACGTTTATGCTTTCTAGACTGATGTGGTGATGCTTGTTTTCTAGGGGGTGATTGTGATTCATCCCTACGGGATCGAGGAGGGGATCTCCTTTCCCTCTGATGTGATCGATTTTCTCTATTTTCTCTAACATCAGGACGCCTATCCCGATGAGGAGAACCTGAATCCCGTCTTTGTCTTGGATCACTTCTATGTTGTCTATATTTTGCATCATAAGATAATTCAGAGTCTCGTTTTAATCTTCTGGGTGACATTTGATCTTCTGACTGTTTCCTTTTTCTTATAGGAGGAGACACAGATCTCTTTCTCCTTGCAACAGGAGACCTTTGTGGTGACTGGCGCTTTTTCTGAGGGGGAGAATCTTCCTCTGGTGATTCTTCTCCTGATGAATCATTTTCAGATCCAGATTCAGACTCGGAATCAGACTCAGATGCAGAAGCATCAACATTTTTCTGAATCGGTTTCTTATTTCTAGTTTCTGTTTCTGAATCTGATGGTGAAGGATCTCTAGGTCTTTCTTGTCTCCTCCTTACTCTTTGAGGGGAAACATCTTCTCTGTATCTTCTGGATTGTTGAGGTGGAGACCGTCTCCTAGGTGGTGGTGATACTGAACCTCTCATATGTCTTCTTCTGTCATATTCTACTGGAGATCGTCTTCTATAATAATCTGGAGGTGTTCTACGTCTGGGTGGTGGGGGCGACTCTGACATTGATCTTCTTCTCATCCTCCTGAAATAAAATGGTTTAGCATGACAATAACAAATATACATGTGTAACCGAGTGAGTGGTACATGACGAGACTTACAGACCCTATAACAGTAAAAATAAAACTTAGATCTCTTATTTTACATTGTCATAAAAATATTAAAACATTAACTTTCATTTAGACCAATTAAACTTAATAGGTAGATAATCATCCAACCCTGTGATAAAATATGGGGCGGGTGGGTGGAATTTATTTTTTTTATATATATATATATATACATTTCATTTTTTGTAGATCTTGTCAGCTGTTCCTTCCAATAAACGATAATGCCGCTCAATCACTGGTGTTTTCTCATCTATAATAATCGATACCAGGTTATTGTATGTGTCCTTGAATCGTTGAAATTAGACAGCAAACTGGCTTTTCTTTTCAATTAGGTCTGCAACAATNCCCCCCCCCCCCCCCCCCCCCGAGCAAAAAACCATTTTTCTCAATATCAACTACCAGAATTGGCTACATGTATGTAAATGGAAATGTATATCAGATACAGACATGAATTGAAACACAGGAATTTGGATGCAGCGGATGTTTAAAAAATAAATATTAAAATCTTGGGCTGTTGATTTTCTAGGGGAGGGCAGGGATGAAAATCTACCAATTAATTTTAATTGGCCTTAGAAAACTATAGTTATCAGTGTGGTGTATGGACTCATGGTCAGATGGACAAGCAGAATTCAATATACACTGAGCTCTAAGGCAAGGCAATAATAATATGGACATGACTGTTCCTAACTCCCTTCTGAATAATTATCCCCACACTTTCGTAGAAAGTTCGAGATATTGTTATACCCTCCGTCCGTTGGATTAAGCGATTTAATTTTGTTGTAGAATTGTTGCATATAGTCTGTAGATGTGCAATAAGCTTTCAGAATTTTTATATTGTTCTTGGTGCAAACTAGAGGTACTGCTGAACGCAGGAGGGCCCCGCAATAGGCAGTCACTTCCTTTGTACTTAATTATCAACATTTGTTTAATGAAAATATTTTAAAATAAAATGTTAAAAAGTATCGGCAAACCGGAAGCAGAGGCACAACAAACCTGAAAATAGCTTACACGATACAACTCATCATCATGAAGCTTTACACCAAATATCAACTCATTCCCAGTTGTAGAGGCCAAGAAAACCTTCACAAAAATTTTCATCCATAGAGTGGAACAATAAAAAGTTAAATATCCGCAAACAGGAAGTAGTGGCATGGCAAACCTGAAAATAGCTTACAGGATACAACTCATCATCATGAGCTTTAGACTAAATATCATATCATTCCCAGTTGTAGAAGCCAAGAAAACTTTGACGAAAAATTTTCATCCACAGAGAGGTATAATAAAAAGTTTAAGTATCGGCAAACAGGAAGTAGTGCCAGGGCAAACCTGAAAATTGCTTACACGGTACAACTCAACATCATAAAGCTTCAGACCAAATATGAAATCATTCCCATCTGTAGAAGCCAAGAAAACTTTGACGAAAAATTTTCATCCATAGAGTGGTATAATAAAAAGTTAAAGTATCGGCAAACAGGAAGTAGTGCCATGGCAAACCTGAAAATTGCTTACACAGTACAACTCATCATTATAAAGCTTCAGACCTAATATGAAATCATTCCCATCTGTAGAAGCCAAGAAAACTTTGACGAAAAATTTTCATTCATAGAGTGGTATAATAAAAAGTTAAAGTATCGGCAAACAGGAAGTAGTGGCCCGGCAAACCTGAAAATTGCTTACACAGTACAACTCATTATCATAATGCATTCAGACCAAATATGAAATCATTCCCACCTGTAGAAGCCCAGAAAACTTTGACGAAAAATTGTCATCCAGAGAGTGGTATAATAAAAAGTTAAAGTATCGGCAAACAGGAAGTAGTGGCACTGCAAACCTGAAAATTGCTTACACGGTACAACTCATCATCATAAAGCTTCAGACCAAATATGAAATCATTCCCAAATGTAAAAGCCCAGAAAACTTCGACCAAAAAAATTGTTGACCGACAGACGGACGGACGGACAGACGGACGGACGGACAAAGTGAAAACTATAGGGCACCCGCATCTCGATGCGGGGCCCTAACAAGAGGCCCCAAGATGTCAATTTTTACACATGTGGCATGTGACACAAACTCCTCCTACATTTATGGATTTAATTTTGTTGTAGAATTGTTGCATACAGTCTGTAGATGTGCAATAAGCTTTCAGATTTTTTATCTTTATCTTGGTGCAAACAAGAGGCCCAAGATGTTGATTTTGACAAAGGCCCAAAGTTGTTGATTTTGACACATGTGGCATGTGACACAAACTCCTCCTACATTTTTGGATTTAGGGATAAAATCTTTATGCAGAATTGTTGCATATAGTCTGTAGATTTGCAATAAGCTTTCGGAATTATGATCTCGGCTCCAACTTTGGTAAATTTCCTGAAAATGTCAAAGACTCATATTTTTTTAAATTAGAGCATATAATTATGTATTTTAGGAATTGTTTGATAGAAAATGAGAATTTGAATAAGTAGAATTCTAAAATGCGATTCCAAGTTGAGTAAATTTCCTAAAAGTCTCAAAGACTACTTATTTTACCTAAGGTATCTGCAGGGTATTAATTTCCTATTATAGAATTTGTGAAATTTTCTGTGTAGAAACATAATTGTATTATTGTTCAAAATGTAAAATAAAATTTGTGGGTCACCGTGCATCTAAGCACAAAACATGAAATTGAAAATTTCAGGATTTTACATAGAAATGATAAGGAAAATGATTAAATGAGAAGATAGCTTGAGAAATCTATTATAGATTTTGTTCATACTTCGCATGTGTTTTGAAATCATTATTCAGTTTACATATACAAAAACATAGGTACTCAATGATTACAAAGTTCGTTATGGCACATGGACACAGAAACCCAATTTGGCCAGGGTGCTCATTTACCATCCCTTATGCATGTATACAAAGGCTAGATGATCTTACCATGTACATTGTACAGTTATCGAGACCTGAATTCCGACATAAACGGAAAAGTGACCTAATTTTGCCTGGATGCTGACCTAGTGCCAAAGATGTATGCACATGCAAGGTTAGATGATCCTACCATGTACAGTTACTTAAATCTGAACTCGGACGCAAACTTGAATGTAAGTCAATCATGC
>MJUU01051556.1:378508-388823 GCA_002080025.1 Modiolus philippinarum | reverse complement strand
GCCAAAGATGCATGCAGATGCAAAGTTAGATGATCCTACCATGTACAGTTGCTTAGATCTGAACTCGGACGTAAACTTGAATGTAAGTCACTCATGTGGAAAATATAGGTCAAAGTGACCTTATTTTGACTGGATGCTGACCTACCCCCAAAGATGCATGCACATGCAAGCTTAGATGATCCATGTACAGTTGCTTAGATGTGAACTCGGACGTCAACTTGAATGTAAGTCGATCATGCGGAAAATATAGGTCAAAGTGACCTTATTTTGCCTGGATTCTGACCTACCGCCAAAGATGCATGTACATGTAAGGTAAGATGATCCTACCATGTACAGTTCCTTACATCTGAACTCAGACGTTAACTTGAATGTAAATCGATCATGCGGAAAATATAGGTCAAAGTGACCTAATTTTGCCTGGATGATGACCTACCCTCAAAGATGCATGCACATGCAAGGTTAGATGATCCTACCATGTACAGTTACTGAGATATCAACTCGGACCTAAAATTAAATGAAAGCCAGTCAAGCGGAAAATATAGGTCAAAGAGACCTAATTTTCTTGGAGGCTGTAAGATAGCCCAAGATGCATCTGCACACAAAGTTTGATGACCCTACCGTTCATAGTTGCAGAGATATTTGCCCAAATGCGGACGCGGACGTAGACGTAGAGGCGGACGCCGGGGGTACTCCAATAGTCCCCCTAAACTTCGTTGAGGCGAACTAATAAAAATCAGGGGTCACCATGAAAAAAAGAGATATAAATTGCGACATATTAATTTCTACTTTTATCAAATTATCTCCCTTGCTTAATTTCTGTGTTCTGTAAATCTAGCAACAGATTTATTACTTGTGTGTTTTAGTTCACGCTTTTGTATTGAAATTGTTGTAAAAGTGATAAGGAATACAAATTTTCACTATTTTGGAACTTTTATTACAATTTTAATAACTATTTTGCTAAATTTCTTAATGAATGAAACCTAAATAAACAAGTATTAGACACAAGAGTGGACCCTAAAAGATGTCTCGCCCGTCCCTGTTTGGTCGCTAAAACAGTCATGTTCCACTTATGAGCAACCTAAAAACCAAACATCATTACCGCACCACTTACAGTTATTGAGAAACTGTTCTAATCAGAAAAAATTAACAACGTTCACTAGACCATGAAATTGAGGTAAAGGTCAAAAGCCATATGGCACACTGACATGTATTAGCCAAGACCAAGCTATATACCAAATATCATTGAGATATCACTTGTAGTTGTTGAGAAACAGACTAAAGCAAAAAAAACTTAACCTGGCCACTGGACCATGAAATTGAGGTCAAGGTCAAAAGCCATATGGCAGACTGACATGTACTAACCAAGATCAAGCTATATACCAAATATCACTGACCTATAGTCTGTAGTTATTGAGAAACAGACTTAAGCAAAAAAACTTAACCTGAGCACTGAACCGTGAAATTGAGGTCAAGGTCCAAAGCCATATGGCAGACTGACATGTACTAACCAAGACCAAGCTATAAACCAAATATATTCGACCTATAGCTTGTAGTTATTGAGAAACAGACTTAAGCAAAAAAAACTTAACCTGGTCACTGGACCGCGAAATATAGGTCGTCACATGATTTTGTGTCCGCCAGATAGGGTTCGCCGTAAGCAACCTATGGACCAAATATAAAGATCCTACAACAAAAGGTTCTATAAAATAACATGAGTTTACACCGTCGCCGCCGCACTTTGCACACCTATGTCTCGCTTTCCGGGACTTTCATCGCGGGCGAGACAAAAAATGGCCGAAAAATTCCACTGAGACACATTAAATAGCTTCTTTTATTTAGGACAAACACTTTCATCAATTGAATTTAAATAAAGGGCTACACCGAGCGCAGCATGATACGACCGCAGCATGTCGTCCACTGAAATTTGAAAAAGTGTAATTTAAAGTGAGTATGGACATAGGAAAGAGCTTGACACAATAATTAGATGGACGCAATAAGGAGATTGACCCAGTAATTAGCTGGACACAAACTAGGGAAAATAAAAATTAGCCCTTATGACTCCTTATGATTCCTCTTTGACCCTCTATAGCTCAGAAACGGTAAGAGTTACGCCCAATCCATTGACATGATGCTGAAAGCTTATATCAAGAGGAATCAAAAGAAAAAAATTCCATCAAAATGCGATGAAAAATAAAAATTTAAGGTAATCTGTAAATTTACGATTTTGGCCCCCTTCGGCCCCTCATAGCTCGGGAACGGAAAGAGCTACGTCAAATCCGTTGAAATACTACTGAAAGCTTACATCAAGTAGAATCCAAAGAAAAAGAATCCCATCGAAATCCGAAGAAAAATAAATTTTTTAGGTTATCTGTAAATTTACAATTTTGGCCCCCTTCAGCCCCTCATAGCTCGGCAACGGTAAGAGCTACACCAAATCCGCTGACATATAACTGAAAGCTTACATAAAGAGGAATCAAAGAATAAACCCATCGAAATTTGATGAAAAATAAAAATTTCAGGTTATCTGTAACTTTACAATTTTGGCCCCTTTCAGCCCCTCATAGCTCCGAAACGGTAACAGCTACGCAAAATCTGTCGACATACTACTGAAAGCTTACATCAAGAGGAATCCAAAGAAAAAAATCCTGTCGACATCCGACGAAAAATAAAAATTTTAGGTTATCTGTTAATTTACAATTTTGGCCCCTTCACCCCCTCATAGCTCGGAAACGGTAAGAGCTACGCCAAATCCGTTGACATCGTACTGAAAGTGTACATCAAGAGGAATCCAAAGAAAAAAATCCCATCGAAATCCGATGAAAAATAAAATTTTTTGGTAATCTGTAAATTTACGATTTTGGCCCCCTTCAGCCCCTCATAGCTGGGTAAGGAAACAAGTTACCAAAAATCTAATAGTAGAGCGCTACAATAATTTTTCATTAGAATCCTTTGGAAAAAATTGCATCAAAATCGGACTAAAAATAAAAAAATTAAATTTTTGAAATTCGCCCCTTTTGGGCCCCATTTATCTCGTGAACGGTACATGCCATGTGAAATCCGTTAGCATACTCCAGACTGGAAATCTTCTAAGGAGTTTACTGAAAGAAACCCCATCAAAATCCGATAAATAATAAAGATTCTACAGTCAAATACGTGAAAACAACCAATTTAACCCCTTTTGGCCCCTTTTTCTAAAATGGGCGGGGCCAGGAACATAAAATTATAGCCCTGGCTAAAGCATGTGCCAAGAAACATCATACTAAAATTTGAAAATGATCTGTTCACTGGAACCAAAGTTATGCTGTCCACAGACACAAAAATACCCAATTTTACCCCTTTTTGGCCCCTTTTTCTTAAACGGGTGGGGCCATAAACCCGAAATTAAATCCGGGGATAGCCATTATGCCAAGAAACCACATACTGAAATTTGAAGATGATCCGTCCACTAGAAACAAAGTTATGCTGGCCACAGACACCGACGCCGACGACTGCGCCATAACATAATACGACCGCAAAATTTTTGCGTGTCGTATAAAAATATTTGATTCCAGTTTTGGTATATTTCCTGAAAATCTCAAAGACCTCTAATTTTTTGGAATTCTACCTAGCAACCATACTTAAATAGTTTGTTTAGTCTAGGACAAACAGTTTTAATCAATTTTTGATTCCAGTCTTGGAAAATTTCCTGAAAGTCTCAAAGACCACTTATTTTTTGGAATTCTGCCTAAGGGCTGTTCCAGAAAAATTGGTCTGGGACCCTTTGAAGGCACTTCATATAAAATGCTGTGGGTGGTTGTGTTTTCTTCATCCTTTTGTATTGCACATATGGNCCCCCCCCCCCCCCCATCCCCCCCATGTCAATTTTTCTGGAACAGCCCTAACAACAATATATCCTTAAATTCTTTTTGTAAAAATAATGATTATCAATAGTTTGATTTCAAAAATATTGAGAAAAACTAGAGCATGTCGAAACTGGCGTTGACGGAAGAGCCCCGCAATTTCGATCCTGAAACTCCGGGCAAAAGTAAAATTGAGGTAAGTGTGGATTCACTTTCTGTTTGACACACAAATGTGTTGATACAGTAATTTGCTGGATACAGTGATTTCTTGAAGTTTTACCAAAACATGTCATTTCAAAAAGTCAAAGTATTGGCAAACAGGAAGTTGATGTTCGACAAATTTGAAAACCACTTTCACAATACCACTAATCAATTCAAAACTTCAAACCAAATTTCAAATCATTCCCTGCCGTAGAAGCCAAAAAATCTGTGACGGAAATTTAGCTTTTAGTAAAAATTTAAAGTCTCAGCAAACAGGAAGTGGATGTCCAACAAACTTGAAAATTGCTTACACAATACAACTCATCATTTCAAAGCTTCAGACCAAATTTCAAATCATTCCCTTTAGTAGAAGCCAAGAAATCTTTGACGGAAAATTGTTTATGGTAAAAAATCAAAGTATCAGTAAACAGGAAGTGGATATCCGACAAACTTGAAAATTGCTTACACAATATAATTCATCATTTCCAAGCTTAAGACCAAATTTCAAATTATCCCTCTAGTTGAAGCCAAGAAATCTGTGACGAAAATTTGGTTTTTAGTAAAAATTCTAAGTATCAGCAAAAAGGAAGTGGGCGCCCGACAAACTTGAAAATTGCTTACACAATACAACTCATCATTTCCAAGCTTCAGACCAAATTTCAAATCATTCTCACATATACAAGCCAAGAAATCTGTGACGGAAAAAATTGTTGACGGACAGACGGACAGACAGACGGACAAAGTGAAAACTATAGGGCGACTGCATCTCGATGGGGTCCCTAATTATGCCCAGGGTGTAAAACAAATGGTTTCTGTGTCAAACAGGGAGTGCAGAGATAGTTGTCATTCCCACAACCTCTAGTTTTTTTATGTCATGTTTTTGTTTCAACTTGGAACAGTGTATTAGTACCTTGGTGGAGATCTTCTATAACGAGGTGGACTGTAGTATCTTGGATCACTTCTCCTTGGTGGTGAATACCTAAAATACATGTACATTGTAACTAGATTTATATCGAAGAAAACATTTTAAAAAGCATTAATCAGAACTACAACTGGAATACCTCTAGCATAATACTTGTGTCCAATTGTTAAATGAAATAAGTTTTTTTGTCCCATGGGAACAAATAGTCATCTGTAATAGTAGTACATGCATTTACAAACTTCCACTTGCTCGTAGATATGATATTCAATATCCCAGTTAATTTAGCAGTGAAGATGAAGACAACAAAGGTGTTTTACTTCTGTGATTAATCATGTGAAAAAATTTACTACTGATCATTAAAATAAAATATTGATTATTGTAACGCAGAGCGTTACAGATGTCCCCCAAACGAACATTGTGAATGTTTTCCACAAAGTTTCCATGGCAACAGCAACCTTTTATGAGATTTCAGAAACTAAAAATTCTTCTCTACATATGTCAGACGACCGACCCCTCTGTATAATTTCATCCAAGTCTGAGCAACTTAAATTTCCCACCTATTATTCCATTTCCATGGCAACGGTCGCCATTTTGAAAATTCTGAGGCTAAAAATGAATTCTCCACATGCCAGCAAACCTTTCTGCAAAATTTCATCCGAAATGGAGCACTATGAATTTTCCCGCCTTTTTTGTTTCCATGGCAACGGCCGCCATTTTGAAAATTTTGAGACTAAAAATTAATTCTACACATGCCAGGCAACATTTCTGCAAAATTTCATCCAAATCAGAGCACATTGAATTTTCCCGCCTTTTTTCCGTTTCCATGACAACGGCGGCCATTTTGAAAATTTCGTAAGGTGCGTGCACATCTACACGTATAGGCCAACATTCCTGTGAAGTTTCATCAAGTTTGGACCAATAGCTTCCGAGAAACGTGTCGGACAAGAATTGAGCGGAAGAAAGAAGAAGAAAAACAAAAAATAATAAGAAACGGAGTAAACACAATATGTCTCCCAAACTTCGTTTGGGGGACATAATTAAACAATTACCATCAACACATTTCACCAGCTGTCTAGTAATTCAGTTTCTGAAATACAGTCGAACCTCGATAAGTCGAAGTCGAAGGGCCATACAAAATTGTTCGAGTTATCCGAGTTTCGAGACATCCGAGTTTAAGATATACATATGCTTCCTTGTTGGAACAGAGATTGGCAGTCATGCCCTTCCATGTGCATTACCAGGTGTATGTTTACATACAGAATCGGAGATACCATACATACAAAAATAGAAAAAAAACTTGATTTTATTAAATAAGACATTAATATACTACTTGTTTTTATATATTGGCAACCATATTAGATACGATTATGCAATTTGATCTCAACCTCGACACATCAGGGTAGATTTTCATTATAAATTTTTCAAGGGACAACAATTTATATTCGAGTTATCCGAGAATTCGAATAATTCGAGTTCGAGTTATCAGAGGTAAAAAAGCATTAATCAAAGGGGAAATTTGCCGGGACCGACCATTCACTTCGACACATCCGAGATTTCGAGACAACCGAGTTCGACATAACGAGGTTCGACTGTACATTAATAATTGTCGACAAGCAAAGATCTCTTTCATTTTTCATTATCTAAATTAAACATACCTGTGTCGAGGGTCTGGGTTATAATTTCTGTTGTCATATCTGTATCTTGGGGGTTCCCATCTTGGTGGTGGACTCCTTTCCCTTCTAGGTGGCGGTCTACGAACTAAACATGAAAAAGAATAAATATTCACTATTGTCAGAAAAAAAAAGCACCAAAAAATAATCAATTCATGTAAAGGTGATATATGTTAATATTTTATTTTACCTTAGTGTAGCTTATGTAAAAGGGAACATTTACATGAAATGAAAGAAAAGTATCTATTATTTTGACTCAATTGCACAAACATCAATTAAGTTAATTGGCGTTTAAATTGTAAGTGTAAATAATTCCTTAACAAATTCAACCTAATTCATTTACACTTAAAATTTAAACGTCAATTAACTTTGACGTTTGTGCAACCCAGTCTTGCAGGACAATTTTTTTTTCTATAAAATGAAAATTAATACAAGTTTAACCTCAAGAGGTCAGTCAAAGTTGCCATTTGAAAGAATGGGAAAAACATCAAAGGTTAAGACTCAATTTCAAGATAAACAACACTCAACTAAGTAATTATAGTAATTTATACATGTGATGATTCATGTTTTTTCATCAGTATAACTGCAATATTTCTAAATGCATGGTAAAAAAATCAAAAGAGAGCAAAATAACTTGATCTCTTTGTAAAAATACATCAAAAAGAAAAGTTTTATGTTAAGATCAAAATTCCTCAAATAAATGTTCAAGAAAAAAATTTCTTAACTTTCTCAGCATAGGTGTCACTTTCAATTTCTTTATAAATTCCTTTATTTAATTTCAAATGCTTCTTTGCTTTGGTCATTCAAATTCATTCTGAACAAGATGTGTTTGTGAAACACTATGCCACCCCCCCCCCCCCNCAACCATGAAGACAATACAAAATTAATGCTAACAATAGGTTTCTACAAATTTTGTTTGTGAGACTTAAAAATTGCAGTATACACTTGAAATTAAGGTTAAGAAGACACATTTGTACTAAGCTCTATTAGATCTATTCACATATAGAATATCAAGTCTGGCTAAAATCTAAATTTTTACCTTTGAACTCCATGACCTTGAGCTCTGACATGACCTTAATGAAATTTGTACAATGGTGTTCAGCTATATATGATCATTATACAGGCTAAATATGAAGGTCCTATCACATCTGGTTGAAAAGATATAGGCAATGTTAAAGTTTTCAAATTTGCACTCATTGACCTTGACCTTTGACCTAACCATAATTTTTTTTTGTAAATTCGTACTTGACTCCATTAGGTATATTCACACATAGAATATGGAGCCTCTAGCAATTGTAATTAACAGGCTATAGCAAAATCTAAATTTTGACCTTTTGGCCTCCTCGACCTTGACCCCACAACCTTGCCATTTGACCTGACCTAAGTGAAATTTGCAAATAAGGCTGTTCAGCTTCATATAACCAAAATACAGGCAGTTAATAGTAAGTCTTCCAGGGAAGACATGTGTCGCCTGCGTAATTGCGTAAAAAATATTCTAAGTTCCATCAAACAGGTATTGGGCATGCTAGAAATCCCAAACTCTGTTACACAGTATAGGTCCCCATACTGATACTCCATACTGAATTGCAGACTGTTGGGATATGTGGTTCCTGAGAAAAATGTGACAGAAATTTTCAAGAAAATATTCTAAGTTCCGCCAAACAGGAAGTGGGCATGCGAGAGATCCAAAACTCTGTTACACGGTAAAGGTCTCCATACCAAATTACAGAAGGCTGGGATATATGGTTCCGAGAAAACTGTGACACAAATTTTTGTGACGCCGACGACACCGATGATGACGCCGACGGCGCAAGACGACAGATAGTGATCCCTATATGTCGCCACTGCGTGAATGTAGGTAACACCAAAATATTTAAGTCCTATCACATCTAATTGGAAATATATAGGAAATGTTTAAAATTTGCACTCAGTGACCTTGACCTTTGACATGGCCTAATTTATTTTGATGGATTTGTACTAAGCTTTCTTAGATCTATTTACATATAGCATATCAAGCCTCTAGTAATTGTTATTAACGAGCTATAGCATATTCTAGATTTTGACCTTTTGAACTGTGACCTTGACCTTCGACCTGACCTGACCTGACCTTAGAGAAATTTGCATAATGGTCTTCAGCTTCACAAGATCTATACACATACCAAATATGAAGGTCCTATCACACCTGGATAATAAAGGGCTACACCGAGCGCAGCATCATACGACCGCAGCATGTCCACCACTAGTAGTTTAAAGTGAATGTGGACACAGTAAAGAGCTTGACACAATAATTAGATGGACACAAAAGAAGCTTGACACAGTTATTAGCTAGAAACAAAATAATGAAAAATTCAACCCTTTTGATCACTTACTGATGAAAATAAAGAGCTATGCAAAATATGTACTATCAACTAAAACTTCAAATCCATAGAAATTCAAAGAAAAAAATTCCATCGAAATCTGATGAAAAATAAAGATATGACATATTTAGAAAAAATTGCAATTGTGGTCCCTTTGACCCCTCGTAGTTCGGAAACGGTAAGAGCCACGCCAAATCCATTGCATACTTCTGAAAGCTTATATCAAGAGGAATCCAAAGAAAAAAATCCCATCGAAATCCGATGAAAAATAAAGAGTTGGCATATTTAGAAAAATTGCAATTTCGGCCCCTTTGACCCCTTGTAGCTCGGAAACGCTAAGAGCTACACAAAATCCATTGCCATGCTGCTGAAAGCTTAGATCAAGAGGAATCCAAAGAAAAAAATCCCATTGAAATCGGATGAAAAATAAAGATTTGACATATTTAGAAAAATTGCATTTTTGGCCCCTTTGACCCCTTGTAGCTCGGAAAGGGTAATTAGACCTACACAAAATCCGTTTGCATACTGTTGAAAGCTTAGATCAAGAGGAATCCAAAGAAAATTATCCTATCGAAATCCGATGAAAAATAAAGATTTGACATATTTAGAAAAATTGCAATGTTGGCCCCTTTGACCCCTTGTAGCTTGGAAACGGTAAGAACTACACCAAATCTGTTGGCATACAAATGAAAGCTTAGATCAAGAGGAATCCAAAGAAAAAAATTCCATCAAAATCCGATGAAAAATAAAAATTCTACATAATCTGCAAATTCACAATTTTGGCCGTGTTCGGCCCCTCATAGCTGGGAAAGGAAACAAGTTATCAACAAGATGTGTTTTGTGAAACACTTATGCCCCCGGGTAGAAGTAAAGAAGAAACATTTAGCAATTTTGAACAATGAATGTCCTTCTGACAAAATAATTTGTAGAAATAAATTCTGGTATCAACAGAAAAGTTTAATCACATCAAATGATGATTGCAATTGGATGCAAACACAGAAGTCACCCAAATGAACCCTTCCAATCATTATCCAAGCATTATTAAGAAAACAATTTTCACCCCCCCCCCTTTTTGGAACATTTATAGCCAACTCATTGTGCTCTGTTTATCAGTGTTATCAGTACTTTGATTACACCAGGGATCATCAATACTGGTTCCCCATAAGTGGAGGAATACAAAGAAGAGAAGAAATGAAATAATAGATATTTTTAGTAACATCCCTCATCACTGATATATATAATACATATATAAATACCTGTAAAACGAAAGTGAATAAATGAAGAAAATATGCTGAATGATTTAAAAAATCTTTTTTACAAAAAAAA
>MJUU01051556.1:353325-367197 GCA_002080025.1 Modiolus philippinarum | reverse complement strand
CGATCATAAAGCTAGAAAACAGTAATACTGCGTTTTGACACTTTGATTTTGTCCTACCATGACCATATCAATGTACACAGTTGATTTTGCTCAATGAATGTTAAACAAAAAATTTCTGTTTTAATTTGAATTAAAAACAGACTAGACAGTATGGCACGTCCATCAAAAATTTCCAACTAAAAGCCAATATACCTGGGTGGTCTACGATTTTGTGGAGATGGCATACGCTTTGTTCTTCTAGGACTAGGAGACCTTCTACGTCTAGGAGATCTTGATCTTCTTCTATAATCAGGTCGTCTTGGTGGTGACCTGTAGCGATCTCTAGAACGTGATCGCCTACTGTATGACCTTTTTCTTGATCTGAATTAGAAAAATTTAACCTTTAATTCAAATTGTAAGACTAATAAAATAAAATAAACTAGAGGCTCTCAAGAGCCTGTATAGCTCACCTGGTCCATNACTGGCATAAACTGCAGCCCAAATTAACCCAATGTTAAAGTGTATCATTTTCTTGAAGTTTCAAAGGAGAAAATCTTTGAACTTGTTTCCCAGTAGGGTCCAATGTTAAACTATGTCCCCCGCTGGTGGCCATCTTGGAATACATGCAGACTTACCAGAAACATTCTTCGATAGGTACCGACTATTGACAGTTGTCACCAAGTATGGTTCCAATTGGGCAAGTAGATTCAGCAGTTTCCACAGTAATTTTAAGCCCCACTATCCATTACAACCCATTTCAGACCATCATTCAAAAAAAAAATTGGGGCAGGGGTTCCCCTTTTAATTCAGATAATACATTTTGCTGAAATCAAAACATTCCAAGTCCCCCTTTCCATAAAAAAATTTTTGCAGGGGTTCCTCTTTATAATCTAGTTTAAACATATTTCTTATATTGTGAAGAAACACATCGCTACATCAATATCTATTTGGAAACCACATTTCATTGAAATCGGACAATGTTGAATTTTTTGGCAGCCATTTTGGAAATGGCATTCAACGAACAATTTTTAACGTCGGTTTTGAAGTTGCGACATCAATACCTATTTGGAAACCAAATTTCATTGAAATCAGACAATGTTGAATTTTCCCGCCTTTTTTTGGCGGCAATTTTGAAAATGGCGGTCAATGTACGATTTTCAACACCACTTTTGAAATCACCACAGCATGGCAAACATTTTATCAATTTACACTTAACCTTCATCTTCTATAGTTTTGGAAATAAAAGACGAAAAATATGAAAATTTTGAAAATTCTGTGAAAAAAGGGCAATAACTCCTACAAGGTTTTTTGGATTTTCTCCAAAATTTCAGGGTGGGTAGATCTTGATATGCTGAACTTTTTTGCAATTTGAAGTTGAAATCTATCTGCTATAGTTTTTTTTTGATAAAAAATAAAAAAACATTAAAATTTTGAAAAATTTCCGGAAAAAGGGCAATAACTCCAAAACTGGTAATCAGATTTTCTTCAAAATTGCAGAGCGGGTAGATCTTACATTGCTGATCACTTTGACACCTGTCAGATTTTTGATATCTTTAAAGGTTGTCGAGTTATTTACCAAAAACTGCAATTTACCCCCTATGAGCTATTTTTAGTAATGGCAGCCATGTTGTTTGGTCCTCGGACTAATTGAACATAACTTTTAAACTACATACCCTGGTGATGATTCTGGCCAAGTTTGGTTCACATTGGCTTGGTATGTTTAGAGGAGAAGATCTTTGAAAAAGTTGACAGACGGACGGACGGACGGACGACGGACGCAAAGTGATGGCAAAAGCTCACATGGCCTTTTAGGCCAGGTGAGCTAAAAAAAATAATTAAAATAAAAAAATTGTTATAAAAGAATAATAAGAATGAAATATCTATTCTATATACCGTGAAAGTACTATTGTTCGTGGGGTTCTGATTTTCGTGGATTTCGTGGTTGGCTTTAACCACGAAATAAGGATCCCAACGAAATGCATTTTCTCCCTACAGTTAAATGCATAGAATTCGAAACCACGAATTTAAGAACCAACGAAATAGTAATATTTATGGAAACCACGAAAATTGATGTCCATGAATAAAAGTACAACCACAGAATATTAAATACATTACTCACTTAAATCATTGTAAGATATGACTAACTTGACTTGTGTAATATGTATCAAGAATTAAAATTAACTTAGAATTTTTAAAGTTTCTACTCCTGTCTTGACATACTCACATATGACATTTTGGGAATACAAAACTTAAGTGTAAAATCTTATTTGCTGGGATAAAACTATCGCCTCTTTCAATATAGACTATTTCTTAAGGATAATGATGTAATTGTCTTAAAACTATTTACAAAATGTCTCAGTCAATCGATGTACCATGAGATAAAAACATGCATCCTTGACAAAGTGAAGCAGGTGAATTCATAATTGTCCATTTTTGAAGATTATGTATCAAAATTTTGGCTTTTGTTAAATTATATTTAAGAGCAGTATAACATCTACAACTAACAAAGTCTACCACTGGCACTAACAACAGAAACTTTAACAAGACGTTTTTAAGAGCCTGTATTTTTCACATTGACCTTGACTGTCATATACAGTCTTTGTAAAAGGGGCCTAAATTAAACTATGGATCAAATTTGCCCAGTGATTTTAGGAGAGAAGACATTTGAAAGTCTTTCATTATGGAACGATGTAAAACCACGTTTTTTACATGGGATCACTCAAAAGTCATATGGCAGACTGTCATGTACAAACCAAGCTGTATATCAATACATTGACTTACCACTTGTAGTTACTAAGAATCAGACTTAATCACAAACCTAAACCTCGTCACTGACCGTGAAATATAGGTTAAGGTCACATAATCTTAACAGAGTTCCATGTAAGCTACCAATGGACCAACTACAGACCAATTTTGGTTTTAATTGGCAAAGTGGTTTTGGAGGAGATCTTTGAAAATATATTTCAATTGGCCCAGTTGTTTCAAGTGAGATCTTCGAAAACATGTTTTCCAAAAGGGTCCAAAGTAAACTTTATTTCTCGCTGGATGGACAAAGGAGACAAAAATCAGTTATTTTACATGTCAAGGTTTTTATTTATAGATACTCTACTCAATATCCATTGACAATACAACTAAGGTCATCTCCATCATCTCGGGGGCACGTAAATACCAAAGAAGCAAGACAAAATAATGAAAAATAATTCTAAGTAGTGTAAGAAAATCGATAAGATTCTCAGCAACTGGTGCCCATATTCATGAATATTTTGACTATTCCACATGAAGTTACTACACTATTGCTGTATCTGACCATTATATAGCACATGATGTACCTTGATCTAGATTTTCTCCTTCTCCTTTGTTCTGACCTTGACCTACTTCTTCTTTTTCTATCTTTACTACGTGATCTAGATCTTGACTTTTTTCTTTTCTCTTTTTCTGATGTGTTTTTGTCTTCTTCTCCATCATTCTTTTCATCTTTTTGTCTATAGGATAGAGAATTTATATTACTCTGAATTTGTCTTTACTGAAAACAACACAATTAATGTCATAAATAGAGAAAAATTGCTTTTTAAATGTCATCAAGGCTCAAAAGACAAATGGCAGACTGTCATGTACAAACCAAGCTGTATATCAATACATTGACTTACCACTTGTAGTTACTGAGAATCAGACTTAATCACAAACCTTAACCTTGTCACTGACTGTGAAATATAGGTTATGGTCACATAATTTTAAGAGAGTTCCATGTAAGCTACCAATGGACAAAATATTATGTTCTTACATCAAAGGGATATTTCAAATAACTTAAGTTTATGCCACCACTGCTGCCGTCATACTTTGCATGCCTATATCTCCATTCTGCAACATTCAATACAGACTAGACCCCAAAAAAGACAGAAAATAATGAAACTCTTCCACAATAATGAACATGTATCAACATTAAGTGTATTAAAATTGGACAAAAGGTTTCATAGTGATGATATCTGTGTCTGCAAGACTCTGAAGAAGTGCTGCATAATTGATGTTCATGGTATCACAGAAAACATGTTGAAGCGTAATTCAGATACACATTGCATCAAGCCAATAGGACTTATTCCCATGATTCGTAAAAAAAATACCCCCAAAAAATCTTTGATCTATGTAAAAACATTTTTGCACAATAAAAAAATTCCTAGCTTATAAATGGAGGAGATGGCAGGACAAATATGGACCATAAATCAAAAAAGACTCAATTCAACAATGTACAAGAATATTTTTCAGAAAAATTCAACTTAATCAAATCCTTACCACATGAACATCTTCAATATATGAACAAAAGATCAAAAACTTCAGAGAATGGACAAACTACCAGTAGGTACCTTCTATGACTAAGAAACTATATGTTCAAAAATCTATATTTTTTTCTGAAAAAAATGCATGACAATCAAAATCCACACAACACATGCATTTTCAAGATATAAACAAATTGTCTGCAAAATAACATCAGCCTTAAAGCTGTAAAAGGAGTTCCATGGACAAATATATTACCTAGAAGTGGACAGACCATCAGACAGATGGTTCAAGGTAAAAGAATCTGCACTCAACTTTTCATCTTTAATAACCCCTCCCCATTTTTTAAACAAATTTGATCTATTAAATTTGCAACAACGAGATGTAACCAGAACTTTCTGCAAAACTGGTATACATACAAAGCAAATGATTGATGGTTTATTCTGTATTTCATATTTATGTCATTTTTGCCAAATACTTTTACTTTATTTTACCCACCTTATGTGTAATCTTATATGTAATGATAACTGAATCAATATACAACCATTTCATTCAGCATAAAAGTCATTTGAATCTGAAAACAAATGGCTGTGTCCATTCAAAGACATCAATTGGTATTTCAATTTTCACTATACAATAAAAATCTGACTGATACATAGTCATTTATAAAGTACATGCACATTTATACTCTGACAAAAATCAAGTCGAATGTTTATCCATTTTGCTCTTGCCTTCAATATACAAGAAGTTGTACGTATTCTATGAAATTGGTGAAGCAAAAATTAAGTACATAAAGAGCAATTTTCCTATTAGTGAATGCAGTTTCAATAGGATTTTTGGCAGCTCTCCAGGTAACACAATAGGTTTTACAATAGCAGTTTGACCTTCAAGGAAGAAAGGTCGCCAAATGCACATTTTCACATCTAGTTGGGTCTGTGCCAATTTACCTGATGTTTATTTCATCCACAGAAATAAAGTACATTTGAATTATTATTAAGTACTGGAACAAACAAAGAGAAGGGATAAACTTAAATATAGACTACATTTAAACAGTAATGGTACAAATGTGTGATTTCTAACCTTATTACATGTTTATCCTGGATAAAACCAAGTTTGGGTGAACTCGACTTGTTTTCTGTTGAAATTGACAACAGGTAAACTGGTCCATATCCAGGACAAATACAATGAATAGGTATGTGACCTTTCTATCTTGAAGGTCAAACTACTATTGAGAAACCTATTGTAACTATCTGGAGAGCTACTAAATTTACTATTGTGAGTGCATTCAATAAGGCCAAATAAAAAAATAGGTGTGGTTCCATTCACCCGACCGCCCCTATTTTTTCCTGCTGACCCTAGACTTTTTTTCACCCAAAAGGTAAAAAAAAATAGAAAAAAAAACGACTGACCCTAGTTTTTAAGGCCACTTTTGACTGACAAAGTTTAAGTAGAGATCAGCGGCAAGATCGTAGTTATTTTGAATCTGTAAATCGGTATGATCATAGTTTATCAACTAGCAGAGTTTTTATTTACTTTATCGGAACCTTTTTATGAAGTATTTGATGAGAAACGAGCTCAAACACCGCGAAAATTTAAGTTATTTCCCATCAGGAAGTTTTTGTGCAATCATAAATTCAGAACGATTTCGGTGCGGACTGTCGTATACGTATTTATTTCACATGTTATTTAATATTTCAGAGGCTTCAAAGCCTATTAAACTGTTGCGGGATGAATTTAAAGGAGACTCAAACCTCTTATTTTACATCTGTTGTGAATAAAATATTGTCAAGAGTCAATGTGATATAAATAGCATATTGTCAGCTATATCGACACTTTACCGATCACATGGTTTGTTGACATCCTCAAAAGTTATGGCGGTTTATGAAATATTCGAGATTATGATATGAAAATATAAATTTTGGTGAAAATACACCTTCTCTTTATAACTGTTAGGAATTTTCCACTTCATAACAACCTATTTATCAAGTCCCAACAATCGCGGCTTGAACTGAGACTAAAAATCGATCATCTGGGAACTTAGCTTGGACAAATCCTTAAGTATCCACACCCCTGTCGCTAAATCATTTTTAGGGTTAAAATGTAAGGATAATACATGGTTTTATATCATAGGTTACAATGCATTTACATGTTAAGTATTGATTTAAAATAAAATTAAAAAATAAAATAAAAAAAATTCCCGACCTACCAACCCCATTTTTTTCAGAAGGGTGACCGGAACCACACCTATTTTTTTATTTGGCCTAATAGAAAAAATTGCTGTAAGACTTACTACTGTAATGATTTTATACATGGAGTGGAGGGCTGATATTAACATTCCTTTTGTTTCATTTAGCATACAAGGACAATTTGAAAAAGGATTTTGACCTCTGACCTCTCAAGCTATTTGCTAACAAATGCTGCTTCAGGTTATATGAGGATAATGGAGGGACTTGATAAATTATCTATAGACTAATGAATTATGAACAAACTCCTACCAATACTTACGCTTATAAAACTACTGATATAAGTGACTAGAGCTATAATGAAAGCAACAGTATTAAGATGTACTACTCTAACAGTAAAACAAGTGTTCTCTTATTTCTATCCAGTTTTCACATTTCCTGATCAGTTTGGAAACATTTGTTCTCCTCTCTAGAGAGGGAACAAATCTCATTAAATTTTCCGCCAATTCTATTCGGAATAAAATCCTTTGGAGTTTTTTGTCCAGTCATTACAGAAATAGTTTCTACGACTTAACACATTAATTATGAAAGTTCCCACATCTCGTTAAATAAATTTTCAAATGTTTAAAAGCTTGGCAAGCCTCGCCTTCAAACATTTGCAAAATTATTTAACTCAATGTGGGAAATTTCAATCAACTGGTTCTTGTTTGTGGAAACTATATATCATATATGATGACTTAAGTACTGTCCTTCTGGGAAAAAGCTAGGCTTTTCCAAAGAAAATTTCACTGTACAGTAATATGGGATCACAATGACCTGAATTTCAAATCAGTATTACACTGTATAAGAGAAAGGAACATACTCCTCTTTAGGGGCATCTTTTTCTGGTGATTTGCTTGATTTATCCTCCTCTTTATTTTCTGTCTCTGCCTCAGGTAAATCTATACCATTCTTTTCCTCTTTCAAATCTCCATCAACTGCTTTATCTTCCGACTCCTCTTCAGATTTTTTATCTTCTTGTGGCAAGTCTTGGCTCTGATCATCAGATTTCTTTTTATCTTTTGAAGATACCTTTTCTTGTGACCTACTTCTTCTCCGATCTCTTGATCTACTTCTTTTGTCTCGTTTTCTTTCCCTTGACCTACTTCTGGAACTTCTACAAATTATTAACGTGATAATACAGTAACAACCTGTAACATAAATCTTGAAATGAGCCATAACACATTACAAATACTCAATTTATCTACAGCAATATTTTACAGTTAATAAGAGAAGCCAACAAAGATTCAGAGGCTAAAAAATAAAATGTCCTGCAGAAGCCAAGAAATGCAAAACTGGTAAGAAGCCATGAAAACATAGATACAAAACAAATAAGTGTTTTCAGTTTATTTAAATCTACACAAAATATTTACCTGTGCACAAGATTAAAATATATACAAGAAGACAAATAAGATGAATAAATTCTTATACTGTTGTTTCAAATCTGCCAAAATTAGATAGATGTCATCACAACAATACCTGGGTGATCCTCTATCACGTTTTTCTTGTTCTTTCCTTTCTCTACTCAACTGTTCTCTTATCTGTTCTTCGTGTTTCTTCAAATTGGCCTGAATTCTCTCCTGTTCTGCCTTTAATACATAGTAATTACTATAACTAAAAATTTCATGACTGTCTGAATCAATTTCATGGATTAAATATTTCATTGGTAATATAATAATGGTTTATACTTGAATAATAACTGTTTAAAACAGAAAAACTTCAGACCGAAGATATTTTTAGAGATTTCATAGCAATTGTGACAGCATAATATAACAAATATTATGGGTATAAATATGTGAAAACAACTCAATCTGGCAATGTATTCTAAAACAGGTGGAGCATAAATCCCAATACTCTGTAAAATCTTCTTTTTGTAACCCTAAGACTTCAGATATAATGGAAAGGCCGTATTGGGAACTCATATTTTATACAGTTGCATAAAAACCTGCAATTTCCAAAGTTTTTCATTCAAATTCTACTGATTGCTCATGACATTGTCCACAATTAAATCAATACATTTTTTCCCTATTTTCCTTAATATCCTTTAAACATGAGTGAAAGTATGGAGAGTGGCAATTCAGGAAACAAGAAAAACTTTATATTTTTTTTTGTAAAGGTATACATATTGAAAAACAAAAGTTAAAATTAGGAAATCTGATATACTAAAACTTTCATCCATGCTTAAATGATAAGAGTGCTGTTTATCTGATTACCTGTCTCTTCTTTATTTCTTCTTTTTTCTGTTCTATAAACTGTTCTGGTATCCCACTTATATGGTTTTGAGCACTTGTCAACAACTCCCATAACTCACCAAGAAATATACGAGCATTCTTTGGGTTCAGGAAACCAGTCAGGTTAATCTGTATTTCCTTTGGGTCAGGATGCTGCAGCGAGATAATTGGGAAGAACACAAATGAAGCAAGTTTTCACATATTGTACAAATTTCAGTTCTATTCAGAAATATGTCTTTTAACTCGCATTAAAAATTCCGAATAAATGTGTTATTAATGTACTATATACATAAAGTTGAATAAATTCTCAGTGACCAATAAATTAACAGAGTAAAAACTGACAGGCCAGTTCGAATATGGACATGATAATCAATTACATATCTACTTCAACACATTTTTGTTACAGAAAATTTCAACACTTTTTTTTAGTTAGTTGGTCAAGGGAATTAAATTAAAGCTGTATACTGTTTGTATGTCATTTTCTCAAGGTGAAATTTATGAACTTTTAAACTTCAACAATCTTAAGCCGAAATAAAACAATAAAACTACCGTTTTTGACATGTAAAGTAAAGTTGTACGATATTTCCATGAAGCACTTGAAGAGGTCACCAAATGTTAAAATTCAAGATACAAATACAAGCATTATGTTACTTTTCACACATGTAAGTAAAAATAAATGAGTAGGAACATCCAGGTTTTGACAGAACTAATGACAGAATGTATTTTTGTTGTTGTGTGTATTGTAAATGACAACTTGCTACAAGTGAAGCATATATTAACGTTTTTTTTTTTTGTTTATATATGAATGAAAAAAAAAAACAAACCATTAAGACTGAATTTGTAAATGTGTGACAAATTTCTTTTCTAATACAATGTACCATGTGTTTTTCAAATTCTTAAAATCCTGTTCATCCTTGGTGTTGTATTTTTAAAGTTTAACCTTAAATTAAAATAATACAAAAAATAAGAATCATATTACTACATTAACATAATTGTATTACCATGCAAGCATTAAATTCTTTTGCTTTTTTAAAAATTTTCCTCCATTATAAGGTTACAATCAACGATAGATTTTAAACACTTAGAGAAACATTACAATACAATTAATTTTGAAAGATAGGTATACTTAACTTTTATTTATCGATACAAACCGATGTGCCATCGGTGTGGAGTCTTTGGATCCTTAACAAATATGTGTCGTAGCCCTTTTTTCTTGGACTTGATTGGGAGGTATATTTTATGATCATCGCTGATTGTTAAAGAGGAAACATCAAGATATAAGTTAAATTTTCCATAATAAATCACAACAAAACAACTAATCACTCTTTTATATATACATAGTCTGTTTACATAAACTGTTATAAAAAAAAATGACTACTCTTTTTTTTTTTTAAATCATACAATTAAGAATAGTGAATTTCATCTTAACATGGAATAAATCTTTATTTTTTAAAAAAACAATATTTTTTCTTGTTGGCATAAGCATAAAAATACTTAAAAATATTCAAGTTTGATTCATCGAAGTACACTAAAATGAGTACAAAGCATTCAATTGAGAAAACAAACAATACTCAGTTTGACACAAGTGTAAATTGTCATCATCATTAAGATAATAAAGCAAGGATAAAGAAATAGAATACTAGCATACATATATCATTTTACTATGCAACTGATGTATGCTTACTACCTTAGGTAATTGGGAAATAACTGTACATTATACAACACTGTATAAAGATTTTAATAATATGTTATATCTATTCCAAAAACCATAACTGCAGAATATCATTAAATGTCCTTTAATATCATATCAAAATATAATTTAGATCACATAAATTCATTTACTGAAGTTGCCAAATGTTGTCGAGAAAAATCCAGTCAAAAATATAAATATATTACCTAAACAGTTTCGCAATTCATTTCTTCTTTGTATATTCTGTTAATTTATGATGGTTTTTAATTTATAATCATGGATGTTAGTGAAAATGTTGTAAATCAAAAGCAAAATTTACAAACACTGAGTATAAAATGAAATAAAATATTTTTTTACGGAGTATGGAAGAGATGAGAATTTTTTTTAATCCTGACCGTATCCTCAGCATTATCAAAACAAACTTCAGATGAATTGTTGCCATCCAGTTTTTGTTCTGTATAATGTTAAACAAGCAAACCACTGTGTATGTAATTAAACATTTAGTACCCTGTATCTAATTGTTTTACAGGTACATGTATGCATGCAAAATTGGAAATATGAGCCAGCCCATCTGCAGGGCAGGCTCATACATCAAAAAAATTACATAAACATACAATGTATAAAGTCATGGCTGGCAACATTTTTGACACAAGTTTCCTACGCCCATGCATGTATCAACACTAAAATTATTTTTTCTACATAAATGTAAATACAATGAAACCTGTCTAAACCGAATCCCTCTTGGACTGAAGAATTTGTTTGGTTTAGGCAGGTTTAAAATCTATTGAAACTGATACAAAGGGTTTGGTTTAGACAGGTTTCACTGTACAGTGTTTGTCATATACAGTTATTTCCAAATTAAAAAAAAATCTTTGTATATTTTTTAAACCATTTAACACCCTATCTTTAATACTACACTTTGTAAATACACATACATCTAAACCTAGAATTTATTCAACATGCTTACCTTCCCGTATTTATTGTATGTAACATTACATAGAAATCAAAGCAATACAAAATGTATTTACTAGACAAATAAAATGTTAATTACCCTAGACTCTTCCAGTTGATTATATACAAATTCTACAACCACATCATCTTCTATTCCTAATAATTCAGTGATTCTTTTAGCTATCCAAGGCTTTATACTATCAACATTAACTCTTGACATATCAATCTGCAAAATTAATCATATATTCACAGTTCAACACTAACATTAGTATTGTAACCCCAGGCTAGTAAATTTGAGGAAAGACTTCTAGAATTTGTATCTTGGTAGTCCTTTGCATTTTGGGCTGGCAAAATTTGGAAAATTTCTCAAAGGTACATTGTATGATTATTTCAGGCCGATAGAAAAAACACCTTACTTATGAATTCAGTCATCTTGTAGTCCTTTTGTCTACTGAGAATTAAAGTTAGTGTCAAACCCTGATATTGATGAAGTTTTGTTGTTTTTTTTTATTTAAGAAGTCGCCTGTTACTGTATGTGCCTTCTGGAATAAATGTTGGCCAGTCCCATTCGCATGTTACAAAATAACACATTTTAGCTTCACAACCCTGTTTGCCTGATTTAGGCATTTGACTGTCCCTGTTGTGTAAGGCCAGATTTAAATTTGGTTTTCCCAAACTTGATCCGGCCTTAAGAACGCAATTTTTTTCCTATCAAAGCAACTAAAATTGTAATTTAAACAAACTGGAGATGGGAGCAGTCGCAAAAGACAGCTAATCCCCTCACCCGCTGTCAAGAAATAATAACCCTAATATAATGTAAAGATGTATAAATGTTGAAGGTACATCCACTGAACATTTAAATCGTTGATGTGTAACATGCAGTTTCTCAGATATTAACATTAATGGAAACTTTAACCCAAGTCAGTCAAGTGTAAAATGTAGGTCAAAGTGACCCAATTATCATCTGAAGCTGCAACACTCTCCAAGATGCATCCACTGACCAAAGATGATTAATGCACCACATGTAGTTTCTCAGATATGAACCGTACTGCAAACTATAAAGGTAGTCATTGAAGCATAAAATGTAGGTCAGAGTGACCCAACTATCATCTGAAGCAGCGTCACTCTCCAAGATACATTCACTGACCAAAGATGATTGATGTGCCACATGCAGTTTCTCAGATATGAACCTAAACACAAACTTTAACCAGAGTCATTGAAGCATAAAATGTAGGTCAGAGTGACCCAACTATCATCTGAAGCAGCATCATTCTCCTAGATGAATCCACTGACCAAAGATGATTGATGTGCCATATGTAGTTTCTCAGATATGAACCTTACTGCAAACATTAACCTGAGCCATTGAAACATAAAATGTAGGTCAGAGAGACCCAATTATCATTTGAAACATCATCACTCTCCAAGACGCATCCACCAACCAAAGATGATTGATGTGCCACATGTAGTTTCTCAGATATGAACCTTAACGCAAACTTAAACCTGAGTCATTGAAGCATAAAATGTAGGACAAAGTGACCCAATTATCACCTGAAGCAGCATCACTCTCAAAGACGCATCCACCGACCAAAGATGATTGATGCGTCACATGTAGTTTCTCAGATATGAACCTTAACGCAAACTTTAACCTGAGTCATTGAAGCTTAAAATGTAGGTCAGAGTGACCCAATTATCATCTGAAGCAGCATCACTCTCCAAGACGCATCCACTGACGAAAGATTATTGATGTGCCACATGTAGTTTCTCAGATATGAACCTTAACACAAACTTTAACCTGAGGTGGGACGAACGGACAGATGGGCGAGATGCTATATCCCCTCCCCAACTCTGTTGGATGAGGGGATAATAACTCAAGTAAACAAATACAAAACATAACTTTTGACATTTTATTGTCCATTGTGCATGACCTTACCAGTCTACTTGTTCCTATTGTGTAACACATAATTTTGACATTTTATTGTCCATTGTGTATGACGTTATCGATCTACTAGTTCCTATTGTGTAACCAATTTAGCAATTTGAGTAACCTGTTCCTGTTATTTTTGTGACCTACAGGTATTGCTCTACCACAACATATATTGGAAAAAGTTTTTGGAGGATTGCTTTTGTTAGCTAATTGGACTTTATGGGAAAAATCACATTTTCATCATCTTCTCTGAAACTGTTGAAGCAAATTGTATTGGAATGATGAGTAGAAGGTCCTTTGCAAAGTTTACTAATTTCAACAGGACAAACAAGTGTGGACCCAAATTGATGTCTCGCCCGTCCTTTCATGGTCGCAAAATTGATGTGAATTCTCAAACTGACTAAATCAGAAAACTTAACACACTCGCTAGACTGTGAAATTGGGGTAAGTGACAAAAGCAATAGAGCAGACTGTCATGAATCACCGAAAATATCAGTGACCTACCACTGATAGATACTGAAAACCAAACATGTTCATTAGACCGTGAAAATGAGGTCAAGGGCTAAAGCCAAACAGCAGGCTGTCATGTTCCATTTAAGACAAACC
>MJUU01051556.1:309161-332649 GCA_002080025.1 Modiolus philippinarum | reverse complement strand
AATCCCAAAAGGGATTATGATGAACCAAACAAAAACACATTCAACACTGGTCTCACTATATTAAATGTTAACATTTGCAAAGATTACAATATCACTCCAAAGATTCTTCTAGAAAATGCATTCTGACCTTGTAAGACGAAGAAGTGAATGGCAATGACATAGTTTTCTGATTGTGTTGGCAAGTTCAAGTTGTCGGCAGCTCTCGTCTTGGAAGTAAATCGAACGATCGCAGTGAATACTTTTTAACCCCCAATATTTTTAGATTCAGATTTATGCACTGATGTTAATTGAGCTTAAATCTGTTCTTGTTGTAAAGTTGAGACCTTAAAAAAGCCGGCATCTGTCATTGTCAATCTTTCTGTGCACGCTTTCGTTCGGCTCACAAGATGGCACACACACACTTGACCCAGGATGCAATTTCCGGAAATAGAGTATAGAGTTGTATGGAAGAACCTAAAATATGTCGATCTCATCCCGCCAAATTTTAATTCGCAAGACTACACAAACTTGATATCAAACCTGAACACATTTCTTTACTGATTTTAAAATTTTTCAATTATTTATGGTTCAGTTGTTTTTTTTCAAATTTGTTAAAATGAGTCGTGGAGTCAGAGACAAAGGATTTCGTCAAATTGATCCGTACAGAATCATATCTATTTAAATATCACATAATATCATGTTTTTCTTTCCTTTGCTTTTTATGTTTTGAATTTGCTATTAATTTATGCCATTTTTGTATTTCTATTCTGCTTGTGCTATGTGTTTTTAGTGCTTTTTTATTTATTTGCTCGCATGACACTGCTTTTTTAGTTGCTTTGTATCTTGTGCTTGTGTGTTTTACTTATGTATATATGTATGTCGGTTAAAAGCTTATGTTTGTTTGTTATATTTTACATGTCGACTTTAAATAAAACTTATTTATTATTTATTTATTATTTATAGTGTTCCGATTGTAATGTTATTGTTTATACAGATGCATCATCATTTAGTTTATACCTGATATTTCACTTGATATCTACGACAATAGATGATTTGCCAATAGATGAATTGCCAGTTACTAAAGTTCTTGTTAGTTCTAGTCATATTTTGTAATTTTTGGTCAAACATTCAAAGGGAAGTTACTCCTACACCGGACAAACAAACATTAAACATGTACATTTGTTTTAAGGTACGGACTTTGTGCTTAGCCAGTATGGACAAAGTAATTCCCTACACAATATTTACGATATTCTGCACTAAGTAAGCATATTTTCGATTTTTTAATACTTTCCTACGANAATAGATGATTTGCCAATTAATTAAGGTCCATGCAAGTTCTAGTCAAAATTTGTGTTTCTTTGTCAAACCTTGAAAGGGAAATTACTCCTACACCGGGCAAACAAACATTAAACACGCACACTTGTTTTAGAGTACGGTCTTCGTGCTTAGCCATCCTGGACATAGTAATTCCCTACACAATATTTATGATATTCTGCAGTAAGTTAGCATATTATCGATTTTTTAATACTTTCCTACTCGCTGAGAAGACAGTTCAAGTTAGTACAGTTGTTTATTTTTTTACTTGAAACAAAATGCACTTTAAAGAATGGTAAGCGCTATTGGGGATTTGGTTTTGAATTACGTTGCTGGCTAAACGTCTGCTAAAGATTAAACTATCATAACGTTTAATTAAAAATGCTTTATTTTTTGGTTGGTTTTCACAAGCAGGGGACCATTCTGTCCCCTTGAGATTTTTCAAAAAGTTACCTCCCTTTTGGGTTTCGCTAAATTCATTCTGTTGATCGCAGTACTGGCAAATGGTCTATTTCTAGATATAAACTTTTTGTTGATTTTTTTTCAACTTCACCGAATAAAATTGAGGGAGTTGGCAATAGATAATTTGCCAGTTACTGAAGTTCTTGTCAGTTCTAGTCAAATTTGATTTTTGGTCAAACAAAGGAAAGTAACTCCTACAACGAACAAACAAACATTAAACATGTACATTTTTTTTAAAGTACGGTCTTCGTGCTTGGCCAGGTTGGACAAAATCTGCAGTAAGTTAGCATATTTTATTTTCTAATTTTTTATACTTTCTTAGTCACTAAGAAGACAGTTCACGTTAGTACAGTTGTTTATTTTTTTTACTTGAAACAAGTAGCACTTCAAAGCATGGTAAGCGCTATTTGGGATTAGGTTTTGTCGGAATTATGTTGTTGACTAAACGTCTGCTAAAGGTTAAACTTTCATAACTTTTGATTAAAAACGCTTTATTTTTTGGTTGGTTTTCACAAGCAAGGAACCATTCTGTCCCCTTGAGATTTTTCAAAAAGTTACCTCCCGTTTGGGTTTTGCCAAATTCATTCTGTTTATTGCAGGACTGGCAAATGGTCTATTACTGGAGTTCTTGTCAGTTCTAGTCAAATTTTGTGTTTTTCAACGGGTCAAACCTTCAAAGGGAAATAAATCCTACACCGGACAAACAAACATTAAACATGCACATTTGTTTAAAAGTACGATCTTCGTGCTTAGCCAGCCTGGACAATATAATTCCCTACACAATATTTATGATATTCTGCAGTAAGTTAGCACATTTTCGATTTTTAATACTTTCTTTGTCACTGAGAAAACAGTTCAAGTTAGTACAGTTGTTCTTTTTTTTACTTGAAACACGTAGCATTTTAGAGAATGGTAAGCGTTATTTGGGATTGGGTTTTGAATTATGTTGCTGACTAAACGTCTGCTAAAGTTTTAACTATCATAACTTTTGATTAATTTTTTTTATTTTTTGGCTGGTCTTCACAAGCAGGGGACCATTCTGTCCCATTGAGATTTTTCAAAAAGTTACCCCCTTTTGGGGTTTTGCTAAATTCATTCTGTTGATTGCAGAACTGGCAAATGGTCTTTTCAAATTAAAAAAAAACTCACCGAGTCACTTGGATTCATATGTGGAAAAGCAATTTGGGTTCATCTCTGGAAGATCCACAACATAACAACTCCTCAAATAAATGGAAGAATGGACGAAAATATTAGACAATGGGGAGATGTGTGACTCAAATTATATGGACTTCATGAAAATATTTGATAAGATACCACACAGAAGACTTTCCAAGAAAATGCCGAAAGCAATGGCATTAGTACTAAGATAGAAGACTTTTTTTACATAACAGGAAACAGAGGGTAACAGTAAAATGACATGCATCTAAAGAACATGAAGTCACTGGCGGCATTCCACAAGGAAGCGTACGGGCCCTATATTATTTGTCATATATATTAATGATATGCCTGACTGTGTAGAAGCGGCTGCATATCTCTTTGTAGATGACACAAAATTATAGAAGGAAATTACTAAACCAGCAGGTAAAGGTCCCGGGTAAAGGTAGTCTGCATTCAGATTTGAACGACCGTCAAACATGGTCTGACACATGATTATTTAAATTCCACCCAAAACAAATTCAAAGCCATATCAATAAACAACAAGAGATCAACAGACAATATTAACCATACATATTATTTATATGACAATGATGGCGACCAAGTAAAGTTTGAACAAATAAATGGTGAGAGAGACATTGGGGTGGCGGTAGATGAAAACATACATTTTTCAAAGCATACTAGTATTCAGATACAAGTGAATAAGGCATATTTTTTTCTATTCCGAATACTTCACTGAGAGCAAAAGAGATGTTAATTACAAACATTTGATCGTGTTCACTCGATAATCAATGTCTGTTCAATGAAAAATATATCAACACTTTAACGTCTAGGATGTTATTAGATTAGACGAAGGGGATATTTATAGTGTTTAATGCCCATCTTTTTTATCTGGACACGAGGCAACTGTCAACGTTCAATGAATGGTGAGCGTGAGAAAACTTAAGATATGAACTATGTGCAATATCTAAACGTGACAATCATTCTAAATTTATTGATATGTCGGATGCTGACCAGTAAAAGATAGGGATTCACAAGACATTTGTGTTCAAGTATAATTAAGATATCCACAGAAATCGAAGAACAGAATATTCGAGCTCTGATCAATGGAAGACCGGTGCAGCACAGCAAATGAAGAGGTTTAGAAAAATTACAGTCAACCAACATAACCTATAAGAAATAACCGAACACTGAACAGAAACAACATGAACCACATAACTTGGCATCAGAAATAGGATTAAGGAGAAGATGTTCTGGTAGTCAGAATTTTCTGTAACGCATGTGTTCTGTTAGAGTGAGAATGTCTGTTACCAGCTGGTTACATACACATACGTCCTTGTAGGATAAGAATTTCCTGTGACACGTGTTTATTGGTAGAATAAAACATTTCTGTAACACATGTACAAACGTCATGTATTACGTATAAACAGGTCAAATGTCCTATACTGGAAACAGAAATCACATGATATACATATTTTTATGAGTATGGAAAATTAAGCGACTTCGTTAGAATTGATTGCACCCCGTTGAATAATCGATTTCGTCATCTCTCTTGAATAATGTATCGCATCGATGACAATCCTGGTATTATGTGCTCATGAGAAAATCTGTCAAACCAAACAATGTCTTATTGAATGGTTACAAGTGATCTTACATAATAATGCAAAAGGTTCGACTTTGATATTTTTTCTTTAGGTTACAAGTCGTTTGTCACAACTGCTTTCAAAGACGCTAAGTCTGAGTCGAGCAGATACGAGCCGATTTGCAGTAGAGTAAGTGAGAACCGAAAAGAATAATCCAAAGACAAAGGCAACACAAAGATACAGAGACACAAACTAAGTACGGCATAGAAACGTAAAAAACGAAACACGCATACAGATGAACAACACGGACCCAAGTAAAACCATGGGCGAGATCAGGTGCATCTCCCGCTTCTTATAAGACACTCGTCGTGTTGAAAATGTCAAATCCGGTAGAGGAAACAACAATCTTAAGCTTTAAAGGGAAATATCTGTTTTCATTTGGGAAACAGATGGGCCATAGCGGTCCACAAATCGTGATGTCGACCGTAAAACTTCGACAGTGATGACTTCAAGTTATAGGTAAAATACCCTTGTTTCAGTGGCATATTTGTGAGCTTTTTCCATCATGACGATATCATTCACAGAGTCTGCTGAATCATTATGTGTTTTTGGTCAAAGGCATTAATTTTCAAACTAGAATAATAAAGATAATTCGCAATAGAAAACAAAACCTTGTTTTATCTTGCTTCCAATCTCTTCGTACATTGTATGTTAGAAGGACTGGCATAATGTTCGAACTACGTAAGTTTGCTTGTCGTCACCTTTTCATAAAGCGTGAGACAGAAATTCACAAACTTGCAAAGCATAAATATGTCTCAACGAAATAGCTGTTTTATTACCTGGTCTACTTGGTGTCGAGATCAATATATAGCTGTTTTATTCAGATCATTCACCACGGTCAGATTATAAAAAATGAGTTCTGGGTCTTGGAACTTGCGTTTTGAAGACTAAATTAACCCACTCTCATCATGGGAGAGTTAATGTGAGCATGTCAATGTTATATATTTCAAATTTCAAATGAATTATGTATATTGAAACTTGAATATCGGTGTACCACGCTTCATTGTTCTTCATTCCACGGAACTGTTAGGACATGTAAGGAATTCTAATACCCAGGAAGTGATCTATAAATCCTCAAATATGTCCCGTTGTTCAATATGTATGTGACAGGACATCCTACCTACGTTGTAGTAGGTAGTAGACTTAAATATCCAGTAAATCGACTGGGCTAAACGAATCGATTCTTTTGCTCACTCGGTAAGGCGGCTGCCTGAATGACTAGATGTCCTAGGTTCCATTCCCGGAGGTGACGTAAAGAGAATCAGGCTCTCCTGTTACATGTATATTAGCAAGAAACCTGTGGTTCTGGACATCTAACAAAAATTTGTTGTCGAAGTGAGAAAAAAACGCGAAAAATCATTTTTGAAGTTACCGATCATTAGTCATGACATACCTTTCCGCAGAATGAGTGGATAAGTTCTTAGTTTCGCTATAGAAAAACTAGAAAACTTTATTCAAATTCGACATGGTTGCAACATTCATAACATAAGCTCTATTGAGGCTTTCACTGCTACAGAACTACAACTTCATTGACTCATTTGAAATTTCTGAAATCATGTATGTGTTTCTACAGACTTTCGCCGTCAAAGGACAAACCGTCGTCGATGTTTCTTGGTCATCTCTTTAATTCACACAAAAACAGTGAAGTATCGTTATGATATTGTGATCACCTAAATATAACAATAGAACATCGATGAAAGAAACAAAAGAATCAATAAAGGATTCGGAAAGTATGCATAGATTTTTGCTGTAATCCAGTTCTCTTTGAGGGGTCAACACAATATAAAGGAATGAAACGAATTGAAATACCTTAGGAGTCAAGTCAATTTACTTGATAAGTCAGTCTGAAACATTTCAGAATTAGTTAGAAAACAGCGCTTGGATTTTTCAAGACATTCGAAAATTCAGAATAGAGACTTACTGTATCCATGACAAATAATTTGAACAAGTGAATAGAATTTTAAGACTTGATGGCGTGGCTACTGACAAAGCAGAAGATATATATCCAGTCTGTTGAAATTTTAGATTGTCTTCTAAGTAGAATTTAAGACATACAAAATTAGAATCCACCTTTGAGTGTAAGGGGACGACCATTTGATTCTGATTGAAAGGGGGGGGGGCTGGCAAATTCGGTCGAGCCAGATTACTTATTTTCAAAATTTTGCGGGCCAGAATATTTATTTTTCATATTATCATATCGTACCAATAAATCTAAGGTCAGATTATTTATTTTCTTGGATGTGCAGGCCAGATTATTTATTTCCAACTTTTTCAGGGACAAAATCTGCCAGCCCCCCCCCCCTCAGAATCAAATGGTCGTCCCCTAACAAATTGATTGGATTGAGTGTGGCATAAATGCTTCGAAATCAACGATTGCGTTTTCGAACTCATTAGCTGTACCTTTATCCTATCAACTCTTAGGAACATAGCTGTTAAAATATCGGAAGTCCAAAAATCAAAGTAATAATCTAAAAGGCATTACAAGCGGCGAGGAGCACCTAGCAAGAATTTCTTTCTATACTTTAGAGATTGCAGTTTTTCGTACTACCACTGATGCCTTAGGAAATGCATGGGTGTTCAACGGAACACATGTGTCGCCTGCACTATATATATCTAAGAATTTTTATGTTTGAAATAGAATGACACAATCATTGTTGCACATCTACTGAATAGAAAAAGGAAGGGAAACGGGGAATGTGTCAAAGAGACAACGACCCAAAGGGGAGTAATAACAACTCAAAGCCACCATAAGATCTTCAATGAATGATGAGGAAACCCCACACCCAACGGCAGGTCGGAGTCGGCCCCTAAATAAAGAGTAGTCAAGTTCAGCGAAATAAACATCATAACGCATGTGTTCCTCCAAGTTTAATAGAAAATACAGAGCTGTTTATAATGAGTTGACGATAATGGCGGCATACTCTAAGACTTTATAACCTTTAGTGCAACTTCAATTATAATATGGAATTCTGGAATCAAATGAAAAGAAAGAAAAACAAAATGCATGGTGCACATCTGCAATATACACTGAAATATTTCTGCAAGTTTGGTTGAACAATATAAAGCTGTTTAGCAGGTGTTGTTGATAATGGACACATATCCTAGACTCTAACGTTAATAAGCTAAATTGAAGAAGTCCAAAAATAACGTAAAATCTGAACAAAAAAACAAAAGTGAAGAAAAACAAAATGCATGGTGCATATTATCAATATATACTGAAGCATTCCTGCAAGTTTGGTTGAAAAATTCAAAACCATTCAGGAGGAGTTGGGGAAAATGGAGACATACCCTCAAGACGCCAATAAGCTTAAATGAAAAACTCCAAAAACAGCGTAAAATCTGGAAAAAGCAAAATTAAAGAAAAACAAAATGCATGATGCACATCTTCAACATATACTGAAGCATTCCAGCAAGTTTGGTTGAAAAATACAAAGCCGTTGAGGAGGAGTTGCGGATAATGGAGACACCCTTAAGTGCAAATTCAATTATAATATGGAATTCCGGAATCAAATGAAAAGAAAGAAAAACAAAATGCATGGTGCACATCTGCAATATACACTGAAATATTTCTGCGAGCTTGGTTGAACAATATAAAGCTGTTTAGCAGGAATTGTGGATAATGGAGACATATCCTAGACTCCTATAAGCTAAAATGATGAAGTCCGAAAATAGCGTAAAATCTGAACAAAAAACAAAAGTAAAGAAAAACAAAGTGTATGGAGCATATCTTCAATATATACTCAAGCATTCCTGCAAGTTTGGTTGAAAAATACAAAGCCATTCAGGAGGAGTTGCGGATAATGGAGACGCCAATAAGCTAAAATGACAAAATCCAAAAACAGCGTAAAACCTGAAAAAAATTAAAGAAAAACAAAATGCATGATGCACATCTTTAACATTTAATGAAGCATTCTTGCAAGTTAGTTTGGAAAATACAAAACCGTTGAGGAGGAGTTGCGGATAATGGAGACTACCTCCAAGAATCCAATAAGCTAAAGTGACAAAGTCCAAAAACAGCGTAAAATCTGGAAAAAACAAAATGTATGGTGCACATCTTCAATATATACTGAAGTATTCCTGCACGTTTGGTTGAAAGTGCCAAGCGGTTTAGGAGGAGTTGCGGATAATGTTTAAAATGTTTGAGCCATACAGACGGACAGAGTTGCGGATAATGGAGACCTACCCTCAAGACGCCAATAAGCTAAAATGACCAAGTCCAAAAACAGCGTAAAATCTGGAAAAAACAAAATTAAAGAAAAAACAAAACGCATGATGCACATCTTCAATATATACTGAAGCATTCCTGCAAGTTTGGTTGAAAAATACAAAGCGGTTGAGGAGGAGTTGCGGATAATGGAGACATACATTCAAGAATCAAATAAGCTAAAATGGCATAGACCAAAAAACAGCATAAAATCTGGAAAAGACAAAATTAAAGAAAAACAAAATGCATGGTGCACATCTTCAGTATATACTGAAGCATTCTTGCAAGTGTGGCTGAAAAGTGCCAGGCGGTTTAGGAGGAGATGCAGATAATGTTTAAAACATTTTGAGCCATACAGACCGACAACTGACAGACAGACGGACGGAAGACGACGGATAGTGATCCCTATGTGTCGATCGTGCACCAGATGCAGGTGACACAAAAACTAAGCTGATGATGTCATAAGGAACTAACTGTCCACCAAGCAGAGGCTTTTCATCAGTGGTAACAATACCAAATCAGAGACATATAATTACATGTTATTATATGTCTCTGACCAAATTAACACTAAATTATCAGTATTCCAACAAATTGGTCACTGATGATTACACAGAAAACAATGTGTTTCCAAAACAACTGAGGTTTGTTGAAATATTGTAATATCTGCAAGAGGCCTAAATTAACAAAATTAATATACATTTAATGTATTTACTGCCAGGGTTTTCTAACAAAATGTAAATGCAGTTAATTGCTCCAGCTACAAGAACCAATACCAAAATGAATCCCCCATCTTTGCAATCTGTTAAACTACCATAAAAAATTAATTCATTCAAATATCCTATTGCATGCAAAATTGAATAATTGTGTGCTTCGAAATTCTTTAACACATACACCATACCAAAATGCATCTCTGCCAGTGCCTCTATAACCAATACTGTTAACAGTAGTTACATATGTCCCTAAAACCATGACTGAGTCGGATATCTTAAAGACATCCCTTTTCTTCCAGAGCTGTTTTGTACAAAAAAATTTGATTCCTATTCCACATTTTCTGAAAGCTAGCACAACAGTAAACATATTTCCATGTTTTTTCTGGTGCAGTTCACTTGTGAATTGTGGCATGTAATTCTACTTTTTTGCCATTGTAGGTGTTTACTGTTATCTTTTTTTGTAACTCTCTTCTCTTTGGATCTGTTGGACAATGCACTTTGCTATACAAGTCAAGGTCAAAGAGTTTTCTCCAAAACATCCCAACACTTATCCTCTGGTGAGTCTGGTCATTTGAACCTATCAACTGTTTCAGTATTTCCCAAGAACAGATGAAACGTCTCACAAACATCTCCAACCATATGCTATATAAAATCACAAGTACATTTGTCATTTTTATACCTTATATTCGTTTTCTTGAACAAAGACATTGTGTTAAGCTAACTCTTCAGTTATTCAAAGGCTCTCTTAGATTAGCATTATGATCTCCATTGCCCCTTAAACATTACATTTTTCTTTTCTTGCAAAGTCTGTACTTGTGATTTTTTTTTCTTTCTATCGCCGGGTCGCTATTTGAGCCTGGGAAAATCTGGGTTGAAAAGTTTCTTATTCAATTAATATCTTTTTGGCAATTCAGTCAGTAAATGCTCCCCAAGTTTTCTCCATATTGCTTCTTTTCCTTACACATCCCTATTTTCATTGAGCAAATTTCCAACACTTGGTTATACATCCTTCTTTTTTTTGTCAAGGTGATATTCATCTTTAAAGTTGTCTTTTACTATAGTTTTTACATATGACTTTCTATTTCATTTGTTTGAACAGAGTTTTATATCTTATATATATATAAATGCCAGCTTTCTGATGACCCTTCTTTATGTTAGCTTTGAACACCATGAACAGCAAATACATCAATAAAAAATTTCAATACCCAAGTTTGAGAAAGTTGATATTTCGCAAGATATAACAAAAATATTTCATCAGTTTTCTGCCACCAGTCTTGAAAAAAAGCTTGTTTCTTATTCCAGATTTTCTGCAAGCACAACAGTAACCACATTCACATGTCTCTCTTCACATTAGAGCTCATTTCTTTTATGTTATACAGCCCAGGATCAAAAAGCATTCAATAAACAACACTTGCTGTTGAAAACTAAGGAGTATCTCCCTCATGCAAAGCTCTGTCCTTAGCTGATTTTGGCTTTACATTTAGATCATATTGGTTATTTGTTCTCTATCAGTTTTTATACATCTTTGAGTTTATGGTCTTCCAAACGTTTAGATTTTATCTGCACTGAAGNAGTTGTCGAAATGCGCATATGCAGAATTTAAATTCACAGTAACTTCAGTATTTAGTTATTTGCATGTATCCCCTGATCATATACACGTCAACTTCTTCAATGAAACTAGCATTTCACATACAATTCAAAAATTTTAGTAATTGCAACAATCTCTTCCAAACCCATTGTTTCAATAAAAATATTTCAGCAACACAGATAAAATAGCCATCAATAATCTCCAACCAAGCGCAGTGCTCACAACTACTTTTATAGCTTCTCTTTACATTATTTATACTATAACTAATCCGAGATTCTGATTATTGCAAAATATTCAACGAATGATCGAACAACGCAGTAATTCACGAATGCACCTAGCGCATGAGTGAATTACAGTGTTTTTCGATCATGAGTTGAATATTTTCAATAATCAGAATTTAGGATTAGTTATTGTTTTTATTATATAGATCAGTTCTCACATATTAAATGGTTAAATATAAGATTCTTTTCATGAACTATGTTTTCCATGTTAATCTGATGAGACGTTTACTTAACAACGTTGACGACGTCTATTGTGAAGTCACTTCCTAGAGTGAAATTATGGAAAATAATTTCACAGTTAATTATCACTTCTATTTCACTGAGAAATTTAAATCTTTCACCGTCCTCTATATAATAAACCAGTATACCCTATCCTGAGCTAATTCTTGCCTTATCTTTATTCTCTTTCAGACTACATGGTCTCTATCCTTCCTTAACATCTCTTTTTTTCTTTCTTAAAAAATGTATACTTTGGTTATTATATAATTTTTATGCTGAGTAACACCAACTGCCTGGGGATTTTACTGGACTATATGAATTGAACATCCAAGCTGAAAAGTGCTTAATTCAATGTCCATATACATCTTTTTCCAGACATTAGTTTTTTTCATTTAAAATTAATTTATGAACTTTTCTATGACAGTTTCATAACAAAACCCTTCCTCTGTATTGGTTGGTTGCTGGGGTTGGTTGCAAATCTATGTCCTTCCTATTATTCTGTATAAATACAGTTTATTTGAAGAAATGGACTCCAGCATGTCATTGCTAATAATTTTAACTTTGTAAAATTAAATTCCTTAAAATCAGAATACTTTTTGCCGTTCAAACTCCATGTAAAGGGAATTGTAAAATGCATTCAACATACTCCAGAATATTTTTGTGACTGGAGTTTGGAAAAAAAAGTTATTCCTTGCAATGATCTCTCATTTTTTTTTTACATTTTTTAAACAAATCTTTGTTCATAAATCTGATAGATAACAACGGCAGTAGAATACCGAAGGAACAAAGAAGTGAAATTTACAAAAATCGAAGTCCAAAAACACGGCCAAAACAAGAACACAGAAAACAATGACGTTAGACACAAAAAACAAGACATAAGACAATTATCCTATCTACACATATAGATAGTCTATAGTGATCAATTTTTTCTTAGGCCCAAATAAATCAACACAAATTAATTTACAGAAACAAAACAAACACAATTATCACAATTAATTTTTTATTTAACATTAGTGTATAAAATATATAATTATCAATAGTACATTGTTCAAAGAAATCATTATATCACAGAACTAGGACGGGTCAATTTGAGATCATTTATAAGATATTAATTAAAATCATTTCTTGTACTATATTGTTTAATTTCAAATAAAGGGAATGTTAACAGAAGAACTTATTATTCAAACAAATTAGATGCTTAAACTACAGTATAAAAACATTAGATGTCTTTCAAGAATAAGTAATTAAAATTACCTTTGAGGACAGATAACTTTTCAATTGATACATTTTTCAAAACATTTTTAGCACACTTCAAAAAGTGAAATCCGTACACCAATAAAAACTGGAAGTAGTACAGTTTTGTTGTTGTTCATGGATACATAGTATCAAACCCTCATACTGCAGGGAAAAAGATACAAAATATTGGCAAAGTGGCCTGCTTGGCCCTAGCAAACAGAATTCAGTAACCTAGCCAATAATTCTAC
This sequence comes from Modiolus philippinarum, assembly GCA_002080025.1. Classification (NCBI taxonomy): domain Eukaryota; kingdom Metazoa; phylum Mollusca; class Bivalvia; order Mytilida; family Modiolidae; genus Modiolus; species Modiolus philippinarum. The sequence continues at coordinate 319,610 of MJUU01051556.1, read as the reverse complement.
TAGCCTAGTACAATACTGTCAACCAAAATTGCAGGATATTTCAGTAGCCACCTGGGCTACTGGTTTTCAAATTTTATGGTGGTTCAGGTGTCTAAAACAGATCATCCATCTTGTGCATGTGATGAAAATTGGAATTGGATATTAAAATGATTTTGATTAGTTCAGTGATAATAAATAAAATCAAATAAGCAACATTTATGCATTTATATTTCACTTTTTGATAAACTCTTAATCTATTAAGGGGAGATCATTCTAAAGAAATAATAAGGGGAAAATCACATTTTCAAGATTATTTTCTTTTTCAAAAATTGGTCGGAAACCCCAATTTTTTATTTTTATATAAAGACTTTGAAAATCATGGAATCACTCATCTGGCTTTATTTTCCAGAATCAAGCAAACAATTATAGCCAAACTTAGTCTGTTGCAGCAATCATGGCTACCCAGTCAGCTCAATGAATACAAATATGAAAGGGACATGTCAAGAAACTATTCAATCAATTAGTTTAATTCCAAACAAGCAGATAGTTAAAAACTAGGACACTCATCTTATTGTAATTTCATCAAACTTCATTTCCAATTTAGCAAGTAGGTAAGAATAATAGAGTCCTATGTTAGACTTAGTTACCTGCTGGCAGTCATCTTGTGTCGCATATCGGTACCAAATAAAGGAAAAACACATAGTCCGCACCTCAAAAGGGGAATTTATTTGATATTATTCAGGGTTCTTTTGATGACAATTTTTGTATATATTTTGAATAAGGCTGAATGTTAAACTAAGCCCTACAATGGTAGCCACAAATGATCAGAACCTTATAATGGATATTTTTGATATCTCGATAGTCTCGATGTCGTATGTTTTTCAGTGGCTGGAATGTTGCTAACAGTGTACACATAATGTCAAATATTTTTAACCTGTATCAAATACATTATTTTTAAACAGTGTACACGCAATGTCAAAGGTGTTTTACCTGTAAACAATATATTATTTTTCAAATTCTACTTCATTCTTCACAGCCCACTTGATGACAAAATATTTGTCGAAATATATCGGTCGACCCTTTTATTGTTTCTACTCTTTTATTTTCCATGTGTTTTTTGTACTTTATGTCATATTTTAGATTTTAAATTCACCCCTTTTGACAGCTCACATGCTCATGTATCTCATTATTTTGTTATTCATACCAGGTTTGGTTTCAATCAATGCAGAAGTTCTCTAGAAAAAAAGATTTTTCACAGGTTTGACTGTGATATTAAAAGGATACTATTCATGATCAACAACAAAACTGTTCTTAACAATTTATACATACCCTGACCTCTTTGTGCAATGAAAGTGTAAAAGTACACTTAATAATAATAATAATAACAGTGCATTTGACAATTACATATATTTAACAATTGAAAAATTACAAACATAACAAAAAATCAACAAATTGCAATGTGGCAAAAATTCTTTAATCTACCATATAAAATATAGTTTTTATTCAGTAAAAAATATCCCCTACTTTACCTCTATCATCATATAATATTTGTCTGTGGTACTTAATTTTTTGAGAAAACAACACATAAGAATAATCACATGTCAATCTAATTTTTCTGTAAAAAATATTTTAAATATTTAACCTAGTTTTTGAAAACAATCAGTAATGATTAAAATTCTCAGAAAATTTAATTGAAATATTAATCTGATGTTTTAAAACATAATTCAGTACAAAATTCTTTTTTACCATCAATATCATAAATTTATAACATGGTTCATTGATTTTTTTTTAATTTTTGAAATGTTGCTCATATGCAGTGAATTTAATTTATAATGATCAAGTTTGGTCCCTGACAACTATGATGTCGAACAGGATCTGCAGTTGTAAAGAATGCAGATACAGATTAAACTGTAGATTCATTGGTTTCCTTTCCCATTATATAGATGTTGTAACAAATGTTGTTCTAGAGGGGCTTGACTGTATATGATAACACAAAGAGAAAAGCACTTGTCAAATTGTGTATCCCATTCACATTTGCACAACTTCATGCTAAAATTATTATCACGTCCCCCCCCTCCCTTTAAAAATATATTTAAGATCTATAAATTCCAATTAAAATAAAAAGCTGTTGAATAACATGTTGCAAAGTTACAAATACAAAAGTAGTCTTTCATATATATAAATAAAAACATTACAAATTCACAATTCAGAATAAGAAACAAGTCATCAAATGACAAAATATTGTAAAACACATCTGGAAGACTAAATTTCCATGTAAAATTACAAAACAATTGCTCAAGGCAGTTAGGGGACTTATTACGATAGATGTTTCTCTTTTTGCTGTTACTAAATGGTTATTGTGGACACTCTAACAAATTGAGTATAAAACACAATAATATTTCAAGTAGAAGCTTTAATATACAATGCATTTTTTGTCCCCCGCCGCAATGCAGAGCGGGGACATAGAAATGTCGGGCGTCCGTGTGTCCGTCCGCCCGTCACACTTTCTTGTAAGTGCTCTCATGCCTACAAATTATAACGGATTTACATGAAATTTATACAAAATGTTTATATCACTAATACCTTGGTCAAGTTCGAAAATCAGCCTTATTCAATACTTTTTTAAAGACTTATGGGACTTTGACCGAAATCATGACCCTGTTTTATCCAAAAATTGACCTTGTAAGCACTCTCATGCCTACAAATTTTGACGGATTTTCATGAAATTTATAAAAAATGTTTATACCACTAATACCTTGGTCAAGTTCGAAAATCAGCCTTTGTCGATACTTTTTGACGGAGTTATGGGACTTTGACCGAAATCATGACTCTGTTTTATCCAAAAATTGACCTTGTTAGTGCTCTCATGCCTACAAATTTTGACGGATTTTCATAAAATTTACAAAATGTTTATACCACTTATACCTTAGTCAAGTTTGAAAATTAGCCTTGGTCAATACTTTTTGAAGGAGTTATTGAACTTTGACCAAAATAAAGACCCCGTTTTATCCAAAAATTGACCTTGTAAGCGCTCTCATGCCTACAAATTTTGAGGGATTCACACGAAATTTATACCAAATGTTGATACCACTAATACCTTGGTCAAGTTTGAAAATCGGCCTTGGTCGATACTTTTTGATGAAGTTATGGGACTTTGACCAAAATAACGACACTGTTTTAGCCAAATATTGACCTTGTAAGCGCTCTCATGCCTACAAATTTCGAGGGATTCTCATGAAATTTTTACCAAATATTTATACCACTAATACCTTGGTTAAATTCGAAAATCAGCCTTGGTTGATACTTTTTATGGAGTTATGGGACTTTGACCAAAATAAAGACACTGTTTTAGCCAAAAATATACCTTGTAAGCGCTCTCATGGCAGCAAATTTTGACAGATTTTCATGAAATTTATACCTTATGTTAATACCACTAATACCTTGGTCAAGTTAGAACATCTGCCGTGGTCAATACTTTTTGTATCCCCACATATTTAATTTTGGAACTGCCCTGAATGTTTGAAAATATTGCAATTTCATATACAGTATACTAGTATATTGCATGAGAGGCGGGGGACCCAGGAATTCTATTCTTGTTGGTTTAAATTTTTGATAAGGAAATTTATTAAAAAGTACTATGGGAATATTAAACAAGAGTTGCCAGAAGACAATATAGCTTGTCAAGTCAAGTAAAATTTGTTTTATGTTTTACCGACTTTAAATAAATTTTACTTGACTTGACTTGCCAGATGTATAGAACAATGTCATTGAAAAATTAATCTGAAAGTATTATATTTTTGTAATTACAAATTTCCTTAATTGTCCTCAGGGCAAGTTCAAGGTCAAAATGTCTATAAATATAAACACCCAAGCACTAAATGACCAGCTTCTAGATGAAGATTAAAGTTTATAAAAAACAAGAATATGTGTCTAACGGACACAATGCCCCGCCAAACAACTCTTTTGAAGAATGGTATATTTCGTGACCAGTAAAGCATGAAGTTGCTTGCATGGAAATATTTTTATTATAATTTTATTTTGATTATACCCTAATAGGTATTTAATAAAATTCAATGATAATAGCATACATCCTTCACAGAAAAGAAACTTAAACCTATGGATAAACCTTAAACTATCTCCCTTTTTCCATGACCACTGAAGCATGAAGTTGGTTACATTGGTAAATATTTATAATATTTTTTATTTATTTATATCCTAATGAGTAGTGTAATGATAATAGCATAAATCCTTCACAGAGAAAAAACTTCAAACTGAGGTTAAACCTCCTACTACACCCCTTTTTTCCATGATCACTGAAGCATGAAGTTGGTAGCATAGATAAATTTTTATTATGTTTTTTGTTTAATTAGATGCTAATGTGTATTTATGTAAAGTTTAATGATAATAGCATACGTCCTTCACAGAAAAAAAAACTTCAACCTGAGGGTAAACCTCATGATATCATGCCTTTTCTCGTGATCAGTGAAGCATGAAGTTGATTGCATGGGTAAAATTTTATTATGATTTTTGTTTAATTAGATGCTAATGTGTATCTATGTAAAGTTTAATGATAATAGCATACATCCTTCACAGAAAAAAAAACTTTAACCTGTAGGTAAACCTCATACTATCACACTTTTTTCCCTGTGATCAGTGAAGCATGAAGTTGGTTGCAGGGGTAAAATTTTATTATGATTTTTGTTTAATTAGATGCTAATGTGTATTTAAATAAAGTTTAATGATAATAGCATACATCCTTCATAGAAAACAAACTTCAACCTGTGGGTAAACCTCATACTATCACACTTTTTCCCGTGATCAGTGAAGCATGAAATTGGTTGCAATGGTAAAATTTTATTATGATTTTTGTTTAATTAGACGCTAATGTATATTTATATAAAGTTTCATGATAATAGCATACATCCTTCCCAGAAAAAAAAACTTAAACCTGTAGGTAAACCTAGCTTGGGACGGACGAACGAACGAACGGACGGATGGACGGACAACCCGAACACTATATGCCCCCCTACTATCGTAGGTGGGGCATAAAAATAGCCCTGAGGAAAAGGGCAAGATCAAAAAGTAAAATATTCTGCATGCTAACCTAACAAATATTGCTTAACAGATTTATTTATAATCAATAAACTTTATAAAAACATTATTTTGACAAGACTTTTATAATTAGGACTTAAGTTTTATCAGATGTCCAACATGGATGCACAGTATTAGACCCCTGAACTACCTTAATGTATCAATTATGCACATGTATAAATTAAAATGTTGATGAAAATTTACAAGAATATGAAATTGAAACTTACATAAAACATGAAGATTTAAAATTAAATCACACTTATTTCAAAGAAAAAATCTTTGGTCAGTATGCAAAAGTGGTTCTGCAACTTAGTTTTACACATTTTTTTTTAAATTCTGATGAAAAACAGGTCATTATGTATTTAAAACTAAAGGTGACAGTGGTATATCCACATTTCCTAAAAAAAGAAAGTCAAATTATCTCCCCTTCACAGTGACATATAATAATTATATTCCCTCATACACTTCTGCATATTGTGTCCTTCTTTGTGTAAAGTTTCATTAAAAGCCTTGAGTGGTTAGTTGTGCTTACAAAAAGTACGGACAGATAGACAGACAGGGAAATTCCTATATAGCCCAAACTTTGTTTGAAGGGGGTATAAAAATGCAAGTCAGGGCTATTCCATTAAAAAGGATGTACCACGGTCGGCAGGCATAAAGTTAAAAATCTTGTGGGTTCTTGTTGATTTTGTATTTTATTGTTATACTCATATTTGTCCATTACCCTTGGTTTGGGGTAGTAGAAAATTGCCTTCTGTCCTGGTACATGCATTTCAATGGAAAAGCCCTCAAGAGACTCTTTGACTTTTTGTTAGATAATTAAAAATATACTTGCATCAGAGTACCTGCTTTCTATTTTATACTTAAAACTTTTACTAAAGTGACAACAACACTCCGTTGGATGCAGTAAAACGACTTTTATTTGGTCGACTAATTTCGGCCTTCACGGCCGTCATCAGGACAATATAATTGTAAAATTGAAGACTGAAGTACCTTTGTAGGCACAAAATTTTAGAGAACATCATAATGTGTCCATAGTTACAATAAATAGTTAAGATAAAAATAGATCATACTATAAAAAGATACATCAATAATTAAAAATAAAAATACGAAGTACAATATTTTGTTATTATTTAGTTAATAAGTTTTTTGTTAACATTATGGATTGTTAGCTGTCTGTCCTAATTCTTTTCTGCAAGTTCAGAATTTAGTTCATGCTGGGATAGTCACTAAAATTTCATTGCTGTTTTCATCTTCCGTTTTTGAAGTCTTTGAGATATACAGCATATTTTAGAAACACATATTTTTTGGAAACATTGTCTTCTATTTTTTAACATAAGTAAAATGAATCCAGTGGACGACACCTAGGCGTGCCTTACCACTTCAATTGGCTTCCCTTAACATAGGTACTACTCCCAATTGCGTCGGGACACAGCCGATAGGTGCAAAATCGTCGCCGTTGTGGAATTTTAATTTCTATACTGTCAAGTTCTTGAATTATTTTCTTGGAGCATTTTTGTCTACAGTTTCTTTCGTTAATACTATTAGGCCAAAATAGTGCATGTTTGGCACATTATGACGTTCTCTAAAATTTTGTGCCTACAAAGGTACTTCAGTCTTCAATTTTACAATTATATTGTCCTGATGACGGCCGTGAAGGCCGAAACTAGTCGACCAAATAAAAGTCGTTTTACTGCATCCAACGGAGTGTTGTTGTCACTTTAGTATCAGTTTAACTTTTAATACGACAACCCTGCATACCTGTAGGTATCCACTCCCTAGGATCATCGCCTACATTTCGACTTAACAGTGTTGGTTCACCTACTCACCTACTTAAAACTTTTGTAATAATATTGAAAAAAAATCCTATCAGTTCTGTAACTGTTTGATTGGGTGAATATGAAATAGAGCAATTATCATAGCTATTATGCAAGGTAAAATACATCATTGCACTGAAGTTGTCTATTAAAGTGTTTTTTTTCCATAAAAAATCATACAGATTTCTAATACCCGACATAGTTTTTTAAAGTTTATTTGGCCATTGCAAAATTTATAACTTACTTATCTAAAACAGCTGGTTATCAAAATAGTAAAAAGCAATAAAAAAACACAAATTTTGAAAGTAAAAGACAATCGACCTAATTTACGAAATGGCTACATTTGTTTCATTGTGATTTTAAGTCTAACAAGAAGTCATGAATTATTATCGGAGCTTACAAATGAGTCTAACATGAGAAAATTTTCTTGGAAATATACCCATCACATTTCCTGCAAAATACTTTTTTTTCAGACAGAAATGTAACTAGTGACAAAGTGATAAGTGGCAAGTAATCAGTTTTTGAAAAAAATATTGAAAATGTTTGAATGTTTGAATGGTGATTTCTGCATGCATCCATGTCAGAGCTACAAGTTATAAAAATGATAAAAGAATTGCACTTAACAACTATAATTGCATTCCAAAACAATGAATAAACATGGCTTGTATATAGGATGAAAAAGAAGGCACAACCACAACAAAATGTTGAAATATTTATATCAAAACCAATAGAAAAATACCTGTTAATTTCAAGTATAAAAATGTGAACCTTCAATGCTAGTCATTTCTAAAGCTATATTGAGACAGCTTTTTGGCACTATGATAATTCTGAGAAATTTACTTTCTTTGTCTCTAATATTGTGTTTGCTCAATTAATGAGTGTCCTGAGTAAAGTATAGAAAAGATGTTTTCTTCGCTGAATACACACTTATGAACACAATACTATGTTTCCATAACAACAAAATTTTTGGCAAAATGACTGATTCCCTTATCCCGATAACACTGTGAATACACAATATTTGACAGAAACCCAATAATTATCCCAATCTTATAATATAACACAAGCTTTAGATTCTTTGTCTGAAGCTTGCTTTCCCACTTCATTTGATTTCATCTGATTTCTCTTCTTGTTTATTGTGCTGGCTGCCATGACAACCTTTTTCATTTTTGGGTCTGGTTTTTCCTCATCTTCATCCTCGGTTATTCCTGGTAAAGGTCTGAATAAAGAATTTTTGTCATCAATCACATCTAATGCATCCTTCCCTTCAAGTTTGGCCTGTTCTTCTACAGCTATAATGTCTCTAGCATCCTTCAGTAATATTTTCATCTTTTCATCAGTTATTGGATGTGTGTGGATGTAACGAATTCTTCCTATTTTAACTCTGTTTACTGCAAAAATAAAAAAACAAAACAAAACTAAGTATAAATCTTAAAAGCATACCACTGCATCAATTACATACTTATATACACATGAATTGTATCACCATAATGACTAATATCTCAACTATACAGCTCTTTCTAGAAAAAGTTGTTATCTTTCCCTAATATAAGCTTTCCACTTTCAAGACAAATCATTTTTCTTTTCCACTTCGATGTATTAATTTCTTATCCAGGTTGAATACCAAGAAATGCATGCATCATTCTAAAAGTGAAATCAGTATGGGGACCCAAAGGGACATTATGAGTTTTTGAAAAGGCCTTTTCAGTACATTATCCATATAACTTGTTCATTTTGTTGAATTTCCAATCCCAAATATGACTTTTATCAGCTTTTCATCCATCCATGATGATTCATTAGTTTCATTGAAAGCAACTTTTCAACAGATTCTCAAACTGTCTCACGCACCATGCTGTCAACAAATTTGGATATTTATACTTTCATCTAAGCATTGTACATTTCTTTAAATGGATACTTAACCCCAAAATTATCAGGTGCAATCATCCTCAACTTATTTCATATATTACATTGTAATGGCTGTTTTTTCATTGTATTTATAGTATGTGATTGGATTTTGTACAGATACTTAACGTAAAAATATTTCTTTTTTCATAAAAGTTGTGTCATATTTTTTTTTCACTTGAGCAGAATTTGTTTATTTGTGAAATCTATTTATTTTCTACACTAATATGGCGTCCTTCAAATGCTTTGAGGACACTACAGGGTTCTAATAAGCATAGAGCCCTTGGTGACGTCACAATACGAATACCGGATGTCATAATCTCAACCATAAATAGTACAAATGGGACTTACACATTTTTATTAATTTTATCCGTAAATAAAGCTTAATCTTAAGCAAACAAGAGCTGTCGCCGAATGGCAGCCAAATATACCCCCCGCTCATTGAACCCTGAATCCATATGGCAAGTGCAAAATTAAGTGGGTGTGGACACAGTACAAGTGTGGACACAATGATATAATCTTCAACAAAAAGCTATAGTTGAATTATCTCCCCTTCCTGGTTTTGAACAATAATTATATTCCTTCATGCACATCTCCATATAGTGTCTTTTCTTTGTGTAAAGTTTCATCAAAATCCTTAAAGTGGTTTAAGAGGAATTGTGCTTTCGAGGTAACCCATACACAGGGAATCACCAAAAAGCTAAAGTCGAATTATCTCCCCTTCCTGGTTTTGAACAATAATTATATTCCTTCATGCACATCTCCATATAGTGTCCTTCCATTGTGTAAAGTTTCATCAAAATCCTTCAAGTGTTTAAGAGGAGTTGCGCTTACGAGGTAACCCATACACAGGGAATCAACAAAAATTCAAAGTCAAATTATCTCTCCTTACTGGTTTTGGCCAATAATTATATTCCTTCATGTACATCTCCATATAGTGTCCTTCCTTTGTGTAAAGTTTCATCAAAATCCTTCATGTGGTTTAAGACGAGTTGCATTTACGAGGTAACCCATACACAGGGAATCAACGAAAATTCAAAGTCAAATTATCTCCCCTTCCTGGTTTCGGACAATAATTATATTCTTTCATGCACATCTCCATATAGTGTCCTTCCTTTGTGTAAAGTTTCATAAAAATTTTTCATGTGGTTTAAGATGAGTTGCCCTTACGAGGTAACCCATACACAGGGAATCAACGAAAATTCAAAGTCAAATGAAACGCAGCAGTCAAAGACTGCACATCCCCCCGCTCCCAGCAAAGTCGAAATGCACGAATTTTTGTGAACGCATGTATCATTGACAATCAGACCTTGACCGTTATCACGAGCTTACAGTGAATGTTGATGTATTTATTTGTGCTAACCTGGTAAATTAAGAAATATTGCCTTCAAGTTTGAATCACTGAAGCTATCTTAATACTATAAATCAATATACATGGAATATAAATGTACAAATATTAATAATTATTATTGAATGATTATATCTTCTGCGAAATAAACTCTGCTTCAATAAACTCTGCTTAGCTGAAACCAGTGAACCACAAACGTAAAATTAATATGTATGTATGTATGTGGGGCCGACCCCCGGGGATGACCACTAAACTTGTTTTGTCATGCCCCCTAAGAATATATATGGTTTAGGGGTGGGGATCTCAACTGTTTTT
>MJUU01051556.1:270594-285621 GCA_002080025.1 Modiolus philippinarum | reverse complement strand
TTTTTATCAGTAAGTAATCAAAAGGGTTTTTTCCCTATTTTGTTTCTAGCTAATAACTGTGTCTAGCTTCTTTTTGTGTCCATCTAATTATTGTGTCAAGCTCTATACTGTGTCCACATTCACTTTTAAACTACTTTTTTTGAAATTTCAGTGGTCGACATGCTGCGGTCGTATCATGCTGCGCTTGGCGTAGCCCTTTATTGCCAATTACTCGAAAACCATTACAGATATCAAAAATCTGACACGAAGTAAAAATGATCAGCATGATGAGATCTACCTGCCCTGCAATTTTGAAGAATATCTGATAACCAATCTTGGAGTTATTGTCCCTTTTCAGTAAAATTTTCGTTTTTTTGTTACTTTTAATCTTATATATTGAAAATGGTAGAAGATAGAAATGAAGTTTGAATTACAAAAATGGTCTGCATAGTAAGATCCACATTTCCTGCAATTTTGAAGAAAATCTGACGACCCACATAGGAGATATGGCCCTTTTTCTTTGAATTTTCACGATTTTTTGACATTTTTACTTTTATTTCAAAAACTGTTTTAGATGGAGGTTAAATGTAAATAACAAAAGTGTTGAGCTTTTCCAGGACTACAATTTCTACATATGTCCAGCAGATTAGCATCTCATCCAAAATGTTCGCCACTAGGGAACACAGTTTAACATAGGACCCTATGGGAAATGAATTCAAAGATCTTCTCCTCTGAAACCACTGAACCAATGTGGACCAAATTTTGTTACAATAGTCCTCAGGTGGTCCCCTTTAAAGTTTGTGATTTTTGTGGTTGTATCTCATCCAAAATGGCCACCAGCGGGGAACATAGTTGAACATAGGGACCCTAAGGGAAATACATTCAAAGATCTTTTCTCCTGAAACCACCATAAGCCAATAGGAACCAAACTTGGATATAATTGTGCTTGGCTGGTCCCCTTTAAAGTTTGTGATCTTTATGTATGTACCTCATCCAAGATGGTCGTCAGCACAGGACATAGTTTAACATAGGACCCTATCGGAAATGTATTCAAAGATCTTCTTCTCTGAAACTACTGAACCAATTGGAACCAAACTTGATCACAATAGTCTTTAGGTGGTCCCCTTGAAAGTTTGGGATTTTTATGTTCAAACCTCATTGAAGGTGGCCGCCAGCAGAGAACATAGTTTAACATAGGGACCCTATGGGAAATGCATCCAAAGATTTTCTCCTCTGAAACTACCAAGCCAAATTCAACCAAACTTGGTCACAATAGTCCTTGGCTTGTCCCCTTCAAAGTTTGTGATTTTGACGTTCGTACCTCATCCAAGATGGCCGCCAGCGTGGAACATAGTTTAATATAGGGACCCTATGGGAAATGCATTCAAATATCTTCTCCTCTGAACCTACTGAGCCAATTGGAACCAAGTTTGGTTATGAATGGGTGGTCTCTTCGTGACAATGAATAAAACCAGTCACCAGGTGAGCGATACAGGCTCATGTGAGCCTCTAGTTATTGATTCCTTCTGCAATGATTTCTTGGACAGTATTTCAAAGAAAAAAAATCACTTTTTAGCTCACCTGGCCTAAAAGGCCATGTAAGCTTTTGCTATCACTTATCCGTCATCCGTCAACAATTTCAAAAATCTTCTCCTCTGAAACTGCTGAGCCAACTGTAACCAAACTTTGCCTGAAGCATCACCAGGGTATGCAATTTCAAAATTGTGTTTGATTAGTCCGAAGACCAAACAACATGGCTGCTGTTACTAAAAATAGAACATAGGGGTAAATTGCTGTTTTTTGCAAAAATCGTTACAGATATCGAAAATCTGACAGAAGAAAAAGTGATCAGCATAGCAAGATCTACCTGCCCTGCAATTCTGAAGAAAATCCGATAACCTGTCTTGGAGTTATTGCCCTTTTCTGTAAAATTATCAAAATTTGTGCATTTTTTATTTTTTATTTCAAAAAGTGTAACAGATAGAGGTCAAGTGTATATTGCAAAAAAGTTCAACATATCAAGATCTTTTTGTCTTTTATTTCCAAAACTATAAAAGATGAAGGTTAAGTGAAAACTGATAAAATGTTTGCCATGCTGTGTGGATTTCAAAACTGGTGTTTAAATTGTTTGTTGACCACCATTTTCAAAATGGCTGCCGAAAAAAGGCGGGAAAATTCAACATTGTTCGATTTCAATGAAATTTGGTTTCCAAATAGATATTGATGTAGCGACTTCAAAACCGGTGTTGAAAATTGTTCGCTGACCGCCATTTTCAAAATGGCCACCAAAAAAGGCGGGAAAATTCAACATTGTTCAATTTCAATGAAATTCAGTTTCCAAATAGATATTGATGTAGCGACTTCAAAACCGGTGTTGAAAATTGTTCGTTGACCGCCATTTTAAAAATGGCTACCAAAAAGGGGGGAAAATTCAACATTGTCTGATTTCAATGAAATTCAGTTTCCAAATAGATATTGATGCTGCAACTTCAAAACTGACATTAAAAATTGTTCATTGACCGCCATTTTCAAAATGGCCGCCAAAAAAGGCAGGAAAATTCAACATTGTCCAATTTCTATGAAAGTTGGTTTCAAAATAGATATTGATTTTGTGATTTCAAAAACGGATTTGTAAATTGTTCGTTGACTGCCATTTTCAAAATTGCTGCCAAAAAAAAGGCGGGAAAATTCAACATTGTCCGATTTCAATGAAACTTGGTTTCCAAGTAGTTATTGATGTTGCAACTTCAAAACTGATGTTAAAATTTGTTTGCTTACAGCCATTTTCAGAATGGCTGCCAAAAAAGGCTGGAAAATTCAACATTGTCCGATTTCAATGAAATTTTGTTTCCAAATGGATATTGATGTTGCGACTTAAAAACTAGTGTTGAAAATTGTTGTTGACTACCATTTATAAAATGATGTCTCAACTTCAAAACTTCGAAAGTGGTCCTTATCAAGAATGTTTTTGTCAAAAAAGCCCAACAAAGAAATATAATTGAACATGATTAGACTTAAAATACAGTTCAAGATATTGGTGATGTTGGAACTACCAAAGTTTGAGGGACTGAAGTTCAACTGTATAACTTACAATGTTAGCTTGATTGTGGCAACTGAAAGCCAGGTGAGCGATACAGGCTCCTGGGAGCCTCTGGTTATTGATTCCTTCTGCAATGATTTCTTTGACAGTATTTCAAAGGAAAACTCAAAGTGTAGATATTGTGAAATAAAGCTGTGAGAGAGAATTACTTTTTTTATTGTAATCCTTTTGACAAGTTGTTTTCAGAGTAAGGTAACAAAAATTCTCTAAGGCTTATGATTTTGTGTATAATGTCGATGTAGGTCAACAAAGGGTGAAGTTTATGAGTCCCCTACCAGCTTCAATCAAGGAGACTTCAGGTTTGCACTTCATCAGTCAGCCTTTTACTATTTTTGTTGGTGTAATAAAGAATTGTTCCCGGTAGGAGACTTCTGTATTGCCTTGCAATACAATCTACACTTGTGTTTGTCTGATTCCACAGAAGATTTTCATTGGATTGCTTGTAAAAAGTTTTTTATATAGGATTATTTCATTGTGTCAATACTCTTATTTACTTTGTCCACAATTGTTTTCTGTCATCACACAGTTAAATTTCCACTAAACCATATTGATTAAGGATTCAATGAACAGGAGTGTATCTGGCTGCCGTCTGACAACAGCTCGTGTTCAAGTTAAAGGGTTAAAAAAATAGTTGTTTCCATAGAAGTTAGTGAAATTTGTTATTTTGTCAATTAGAAGTATTTCATTTGAAAGAAAAAAAATTAGAAGTTTTCTTGTATCATCATGATTATGTGTAAACCGATATTAGTGACCATTATTTTCTTAATATGGTTTTTGAAACTGATGCTAGGGGCCGTCTTGAACTTACTATGAGGTATGAGCAAAACTCATAGCGACTTCATAATGAAGAACAACAATAAAAGCGTTGTTCCATTGCTTTGTTTTACCATGTATTTGTAGACTTTGTCTCATGTGCATTTACTCCATATCCCTTTGTTATATTTCAGTGGAATAGTTCTACAAAAATTCTTTTTATAACTAAAATATTTCATAGAATGTTTACAACCATAAGTAGCTATTATGGTCTCCTTTGGGCTCTAAATATTTCACTTTCAAATCTTCTTTAATTTGAATCTGTGTGATATGATTTTAAGACTTTTTTTGTCTTGCCTACAAAGATAGACAAAGATATTACTTTCAGGTGGCAGCAAACTTTTTCATACTTTATCATCCATTGTCAATGACCTTAACAGTTTACTAGTTCGTATAGTGTAATCATTTTGAAATTTCACTAATATAGAGGTATGTTGATGTAGGTTTTACTTTTAGTGCCAGTGTTGGTCTCAATTCCATTTTGATGTAAGGTTAAATGCTATTGCTAGTCTCAATCCCATGTCGATATAGGTTTTATTGCTGTGTTGGTCTCAATCCCATGTTGATATAGGTTTTATTGCTGTGTTGGTCTCAATTCCATGTTGATATAGGTTTTATTGCTGTGTTGGTCTCAATTCCATGTTGATATAGGTTTTAATGCTAGTGTCGGTAAAGTATGCTGTTTAAATTGATAACATTTTTACAACACAATGTTTTCCTAAGTCTTTACCTCATTTTTTTTTATCAAAGGTTGAATGTATTTACCTATTTATTATTCAGAGGATCTAAAAGAACTCAAATTCCTGAACTTGACCAACTGTAAATATATAGATGACTTCTGTCTATCAAGGCTACAGATGTTTAAAGACACTTTAGAAGTACTTGATGTCAGTGGATGTGAAAGGGTGACAGAAAATGGTATTGGTTGTCTTCATCATTTACCGTAAGTAACAAAATTTCACACTGTTACATTTGGGACATGCTTTCACCAGTTCCTATTGTGTAAACCTATTTAGCAGTTTGATAAACTGTAGGTTTTGTTTAAATAATCAGATTGTATTTGTTATCTGTTATTGAAAAAAATAATTTTGAGGCTTCTAATTGTGCACTAATAAAACAACCTAATCACCACCCCATCCACCTGCACTTCAGCGATTCTTTAGCAAATGAATTAAAACAAATAATGGATCCTAGGAAACAAAGGCTCACAGACTCATTTATGTACTCTACTTTAATTTGCAACAATACATTTTCTTTTATCCTGCAATGGTAGCTTTTACTATACAGATAAAGCCCTGCCTATATATCTGTATTTTATCCTGCACAGCTGTATCTTGTACACTATACAGGATATCCATTTAAGCCACATCCACTTCTGGTATCTATGGACAGACAGAAATAAAAAAAATACTCATTTTTGATTAAATTTCCATTAAATAAAGTTGATTTATGTATTGCAGGATAAAAACAATATATAATAAGCGTCTTTAGATATCAAATGTATTTGTACTCGGCACAAAACAGATTGAAATGCTCGCCAAAGGCTCGCACGCCAATCTGTTTCTAAGCCTTGTACAAAAAGGGGTACAAATACAGTTGATATTTAAAGCTAACTATATATTGTCTATTTAGAAGAAGGATAACATGTTTTAAAGTATGATTTTGAGAATAGCATATTGTTAAAAATAAAGTTTTCATTCTACAAAAAAAAAAATTTCTTTAGCCATGTCGGCTCTGCATGAAACAGATAGCTTTGCTCCAGCAATTCAATTAGAAGCAAGTTGACTTCACAACTGATTTGAAATAGTGTGTTGTTCTCACACAAACTGTTACAGATGGACATGGGATCAGTAAACTCACAAACTTACCAGTCTTTCACTGTTTTGTTGTATAAGCTATGAGAAATAATCTAAAGCATTGTTTTTACTTTCAGGGAAAAGTATTCTAGAATGAAATATGAAAATTGTTTCGTGGTAGACAACAAGATTTTGAAGCTTGGATTAGTAATGAACTAGTTATATCATGCAGGATGTGCTATCATTTTTCCATGTTTCTATCGGTTCATCACAAGATCTTGTTTGCTGTGATGAACATCACCTAGGAATGTTGTCCCTATTCAAAACAAAACAGAGTTGTCACAAGCAAACAAATAGGGCCTGTAAGTCTCGTACAATTTTGGAACTTCCGGGATCAAAAATTGTACCCGGAAGTTACATTTTAAACAAAGCTATATGATGTTTGAAACAAAATCTGAACGTCATAATCCTCAGACGTCATGTTTTGGCGTGAAATGTTTTCAAATTGCTTGTTTATCACGGATTCTCGTGAGTCACATGACAAGACTTACAGACCCAATACAAATCAGTAGCTCAGCACAGAAAATTCAGTTTAAAATTGTACATTGCTTGATATCATTTATGGTAACGTACATTCAAACATAATGAAATTAGTTTTGTTGATTATAGTTTGGAATTACATGACTCTAGTTGATTTGCTGCATTGCAACTCTTTCTCATTATGAAACCTTTAGAATTTGAAGATTTTCTTTTTGTTATTAAAACTCACACATACATATATAAATATATATTCATTTTCATTGCATTGTCGTTAATAATTTTTTATTTCTTTCATTTCAGAAACCTAAAGCTGTTATCTATTGAGAATACACCAAATATAAAATACAAAGAAATATTGACAATTTATATAGAGGAAATGTTACCAAATTGTTTTGTTCATGGTGTAAATCATGACTCTATTCTTCAGAGTGGCGATGATCCTAATGAGGAACATTATGAATTACCCGGTTATTTACAGTCTAATAAAATAATAGATAAATTGCTGGAAACAGATGAAAAGACTGCTTCGGAAGTGTACAAAGAGGTATCAATACAAGGAAAGGACAGTTCATCAAAAAGTTTTAATAGCCATCAAAATCATAAAGACTCTTTAGTAGATTCCAACGAAAAGATTGCAAGGACTAGTTATTCATAATTTTTTGTTTTTTTTACAGTCAAATTAAATAATTTATGGATTTTATGATGGTCTTTGATTTTGTAGCTAAATATTCAATAATAAGAATTAAGGAGCTGATCACAATGCCAAAATGATGAGAATAATAGAATTTTACACTGGTGAATGT
Source organism: Modiolus philippinarum (assembly GCA_002080025.1). Classification (NCBI taxonomy): domain Eukaryota; kingdom Metazoa; phylum Mollusca; class Bivalvia; order Mytilida; family Modiolidae; genus Modiolus; species Modiolus philippinarum. Next base: position 278,590 of record MJUU01051556.1, on the reverse strand, counting down.
GTAAGATCTAGAAAACCCCGACACACAAGGGGAAGATTTAAGTAATTCACTGATGATGCTTGCTGACATAGAAATCTGAAAATATGGCAATATAGGGGCAAAACAAATGGTGACATCATGACAATTAAAGAAACATAAATGACCAAGAAAAGCACAAAGATAGGGAACAAGCAGTGTAAACCCACACTAAAACTTGAGGTATCATCAGATACTCCTGATAGGTAAAGCATGATAGGCTACACAAGCAGCACCCATCACAAAAAATGAAAGTTATACATAGCATATATTGTCAGTTCGGAATAAACTCTTTATCTATTCAAAAGTGTGAAATAGTGACATTGTAACAGTCTGTCAAATCCTTGTAACAAACGAAACAACCAAGTTGATATCATTTGCTAATTTAACATAATCCTAAAAGCAATTTGGTTCTGTTGGCAAAATTGTGTACATATTAAGGGCGTACGAGTTCTAAAATGTAGGCTTCAATGGCCAGAGATGGAGGGAACATTATTGCTAAAATAAACTGTGGACATAGGATATGTCTCACATGCCCCTTGCATCGCCTTAATTAGCTCTTTGATCTACTGCAGAAGCCATAAGATAAAATATAATTCTTTAATTGTGTTTGCAATTTCCTCATGCATGACTTAGGGGCCAGGGCCACCATCTGGGTGTCTGACGCAACTGCATGTCAAATATGAAGTGTCTCAGACTACTGGTACAGGCTGCACAAACTGCTTGCTAAAAACTTAAGGTGATTGTTCATGCATGACTTATGGGGCGCATCTCCTCTCAAACCACTCGAAGGATTTTGATGAAACTTTACACAAAGGAAGGACATTATATTGAGATGTGCATGAAGGAATATAATTATTGTCCAACACCAGGAAGGGGAGATAATTTTACTTTGACTTATCGTTGATTCCCTATGTATGGTTTACCTCGTAAGTGCAACTCTTCTTAAACCACTGGAAGGATTTTAATGAAACTTTAGACAGAGGAAGAAAACTGCATGTATATGGAAATATGCATGAAGAAATGTAATTGTATGAAACCAGGAAGGGGAGATAATTTGACTGTGACTTTCGTTGATTCCTTCTGCAATGATCTTTTTTTTTCAAAGAAATAATTCAAAGTGTAGATATTGTGAAATCAAACTGTTAGAGAGAGACACTTTTTTCATTGTAATCCTCTTGAAAAGTTGTTTTTCAAAGTGCTGTAATGAAATTTCTCTAATGCTCAATGATTTTTAGGCTAAAAGAGGGTGAATTTTATATTTGTCTGATTTCGACAGAGTATTTCCATTGGAACCCTTGTGAAAAATTCTTTCTTGAAGATTACATCATTGTGTCAATACTTGTATTGTGTCCACACTTGTACTGTGTCCACACCTGTGTTGTGTCCACATCGACTTAAATTGCACTTACCATATCCATTCAGGGTTCAGTGAGCGGGGGGTATATTTGGCTGCCATTCTGCGACAGCTCTGGTTTGCAATTATTGACCCTGCCGGCGCGGGAAAAGCTACCCATTAGTCTCGCTTCCACGACTTTTGTTGCAGATGACACAAAGGAAGTTCACAAACGGACAGTAAAAAAAATGATGGGTGTTCGGTGGAACACTTGTATCGCCTGCACTACACAAGAGCCTGTTTTGCTCAGTTAACCTGTAAAATCTGTAAAATTTAAGATTTCAAGTATCGGATGCATGTCTAGACTAGGAGGAAAATATATCCTGCAAGATTTTTTTTTAAATATAAACTGAAGTTTTAAAGGACTTGGAGATTAGCAAAAGGAATTAACAGATGAGCCATGCCTCTAAAATCTGTAAATACAAATATATCATGTGCATACCAGATCTGATAAACAACATATACTGTAAGTTTGGTTGGAAACTGACAGTTTTAAGTCTTAGATAAAACCAAATTAACAATTGAGCTCTTTTGGCTCTGTGAACCTCTAAAATTTGTAAAATCAAAATTTTAAGTATCAGGAGTATAGGAAGATCAGGGGAACAACATGTACTCAAAGTTTGGTTGGAATATGACATACAGATTTGAAGGAGTACCAGATTAACAAACTGAATTAACAAATGATATTCTAGCTCGGTGAATCTCTAAAATGTGTAAAATAGAAATGCTAAACATCAGGTGCACAATTACACCAGGCGAACAACATATCTTGCAAGTTTGGTTGGAATCTGACCAATAGTTGTGGTTTAACAAACCAGATTTTTTTTACAAAAATTAGCATTTTAGGCTCCAAGAACCAAAAAAATCTGTAAAATCATAATTCAGATTATCAGGTGCACAACTTCACCAGGTGAGCAACATATCCTGAAAGTTAAGTTGGAATCAGACTTGCAGTTTTGAAGGAGTCGTGGATTATAAAACCAACAGACAATGCTGGGCTACAATGGATAGTAATCCATATGTGTAGAATCTGCTTACAGCAGGTGACAATCATGCTCGTCAGCCAGTTTTGATTTAAGACCTCCAGAGTTATCAATAAACATAGTCCAGGTATAATTTTGATGATGGTGTATCAGTGGGTTCTTTAAACAAAGTTTATGGGATAATGGAATCACCATGTCTGTACACTTCTTGTAAGTGCCAGGAAGGGGAGATTATTCTACTTTGACATTTCATTGATTACATCTGCACAGATTACCTTGTAAGGGCAACTCCTCTTAAACCACTTCAAGGAGTTTGATGAAACTTTACCCAAAGGAAGGACACAATATGAGATGTGCATGAAGATCGAAATATAATATTTGTCCAAAAACAGGAAGGGGAGATAATTTTACTTTGACTTATCGTTGATTCCCTATGTATGGTCTACCTCGTAAGTGCAACTCTTCTTAAACCACTGGAAGGATTTTAATGAAACTTAAGACAGAGGAAGAAAACTACATTTATATGGAAATATGCATGAAGAAGTTTAATTGTATGAAATCAGGAAGGGGAGATAATTTGACTGTGACTTTTGTTGATTCCTTCTGCAATGCTTAATGATTTTTAGGCTAAAAGAGGGTGAATTTTATATTTGTCTGATTTCGACAGAGTATTTCCATTGGAACCCTTGTGAAAAGTTCTTTCTTGAAGATTACATCATTGTGTCAATACTTGTATTGTGTCCACACTTGTACTGTGTCCTCACCTGTGTTGTGTCCACACCGACTTAAAACTTACCATATCCATTCAGGGTTCAGTGAGCCGGGGGGATCTTTGGCTGCCATTCGGCGTCAGCTCTTGTTTGCAATTGTTGACGCTGCCGGCGCGAGAAAAGCTACCCATTAGTCTCGCTGATTATCAAATCAACATATACTGAAAGTTTGGTTGGAAACTGACAGTTTTAAATAAGTCTTAGATAAAACCAAATTAACAATTGAGCTCTTTTGGCTCTGTGAACCTCTAAAATTTGTAAAATCAAAATTTTAAGTATCAGGAGTATAGGAAGATCAGGGGAACAACATGTACTCAAAGTTTGGTTGGAATATGACATACAGATTTGAAGGAGTACCAGATTAACAAACTGAATTAACAAATGATATTCTAGCTCGGTGAATCTCTAAAATGTGTAAAATAGAAATTCTAAACATCAGGTGCACAATTACACCAGGCGAACAACATATCTTGCAAGTTTGGTTGGAATCTGACCAATAGTTGTGGATTAACAAACCAGATTTTTTTAACAAAAATTAGCGTTTTAGGCTCCAAGAACCAAAAAAATCTGTAAAATCATAATTCAAATTATCAGGTGCACAACTTCACCAGGTGAGCAACATATCCTGAAAGTTTAGTTGGAATCAGACTTGCAGTTTTGAAGGAGTCGTGGATTATAAAACCAACAGACAACACTGGACTACAATGGATAGTAATCCATATGTGTAGAGTCTGCTTACAGCAGGTGACAATCATGCTCGTCAGCCAGTTTTGATTTAAGACCTCCAGAGTTATCAGTAAATATAGTCCAGGTATAATTTTGATGATGGTGTATCAGTGGGTTCTTTAAACAAAGTTTATGGGATATAGGAATCACCATGTCTGTACACTTCTTGTAAGTTCCAGGAAGGGGAGATTATTCTACTTTGACATTTCATTGATTTCATCTGCACAGATTACCTTGTAAGGGCATCTCCTCTTAAACCACTTCAAAGATTTTGATGAAACTTTACCCAAAGGAAGGACACATTATGAGATGTGCATGAAGAAATGTAATATTTGTCCAAAAACAGGAAAGGGAAATAATTTGACTCTGTTTTCATTGATTCCATCTGCACAGATTACATCATAAGTGCAACACCTCTTGAACCACTTGAAGATTTGATGAAACTACTAGAGGAAGGACTTGATATGGTGATGTGCATGAAGGAAAATAATTTGTCAGAAACCAGAAAGGGGATAAATATTGATCCCACCTGAACAGATTTACTGCCTAAGTGCAACTTCCCTTAAACCACTGAAGGGATTTTGATGAAACTTTACACAAAGGAAGAACCCTTGATGGAGAAATGCATGAAGGAATTTAATTACTGTCCAACCCCTTGAATGGGAGATACTTTGACTTTTTATTTATTCCATTTGCAATGATCTTTTGATCTTGGACAATTTCCAAAGAAATAATTCAAAGAGTAGATATTGTGAAATAAAGCTGTGGGAGAGAGATTTTTCCATTTTAATCCTCTTGAGAGGTTGTTTTTAAAGTGTTGCAACAAAATTTTTCTAACCCTTATGCTTTTTGTGTAAAATATTTGAGGCCAAAAAAGGGTGAATTAAACTTTTGTCTGATCTGATAGATTTTATTTGGAAATCTTGTGAAAAAAGCTATATCTTTAGGATTGTATCATTATGTCCTTGCTGGTATTATGTCCACATCTGCATTGTGTCCACACCCACTTAAATTTTCACTTATCATATTAATTCAGGGTTCAATAAACCAGGGATATATCTGGCTGCCACTTGGTGACAGTTCTTGTTTAATTTCAAATTAAGGTCACCCTCAAGCAAGCTCTTGGGTGAACTTAATATCTCAGGGAGAGAAACTGCTGGGTCAAACACTATCTAGGGTGGTAATTGTATAAGGTGCAGAGTATCAGGCAACTTCCATCATAAAGATAAAATGTAGTTCTTGACATGCTGAACATTTGTACATTTTATACTTAACCTCAATCTCAAATCATTTTTGAAATATAAGGCAAAATGTATATAAGTGTGGACCCAAATTGATGTCTCGCCCGTCCCTACTTGGTCGCAAAACATGTGTGAAAACTCTAACTGACTAATTTAGAAAACTTAACATGTTGGCTGACAAAAGCAATATAGCAAACTGTTATATATAACCAAAAACCAAAATGCCAATTATGAGTGACCTACCACTGATATAGATACTGGAGAACCAAACATGTTCACTAGACAGTGAAAATGAGGTCAAGGGCTAAAGCCAAATAGCAGGATGTTATGTTTCATCTAAGACAAACCCACATACCAAATATTATTGACCATACATTAATAGATACTTGAAATCTCAACATGCTCACTGAAATGTGAAAATGAGGTCACAGACAAAAGCCATATAGCAGACTGTCATGTACTACCCAAGACCAACCTATATACCAAATATCATTGACCTATTACTTGTAGTTACTGAGAAAATGACCTAATCACAAAATCTTAACATGCTCACTAAACTGTGAAATTGAGGTCAAGGACAAAAGCCATATAGCAGATTGTCATGTACTACCCAAGACCAACCTACATACCATATATCATTGACCTAACACTTATAGTTACTGAGAAACTAAACTAAGCACAAAAACTTAACATGTTCATTGGGCCGTGAAATTGAGGTCACAGACAAAAGCCATATGCCATACTGACATGTACTACTCAAGACCAACCTACATACCAAATATTATTGACCTACCACTAACAGTTATTGAAATAGTGATCTAATCAGAGAAACATAACATGGTCACTGGACCGTGAAATTGAGGTCAAGGACAAAAGTCATATGCCAGACTGACATGTTCTACTCAAGACCAACCTATATACCAAATATCATTGACCTACCACTTACATTTATTGAGATATGGATATAATCAGAGAAACTTAATGTGGTCACTAGACCATGAAATTGAGGTCAAGGACAAAAGTCATATGCCAGACTGACATGTTCCTACATCAAAGGGTTTTCAAAATACCCTGTATATAGTAAAAGTTAACACCGTCGCCGTCATACTTTGCACGCCTATGTCTCGGTTTCTGCGACTTTCGTGGCAGGAGAGACAAAAATTACGAAAATATGACCAATAAAGGGCAATAACTCGTACATGTGTATTTTCTTTAAAAATTATAGATCTTGATGTGCTGAACATTTTTGCAATTTAAGTTGACCTCTATCATTTGTCTATCTGTTACAGTATTTCTTTTTTATAAAGAATAAAAAAATATTTAAATTTTTAAAAAATAATTTAGAAAAAGGGGAAGTAACTCCAAAACAGGTTATCAGATTTCTTTAAAATTGCACAGTAGGTAGGCCTGTCATGCCCCCTCTGATAGAATTTTGAGAAGTTTTGGTTCAGTGGATGTTTGTTAACAAAACTAAATGAAATGAGCAATCTTTATGCCACACCTTGTATACATCGTCCCACATTTATATGGTTCAAATATTTTCAGTACTTTCAAAGCATATAACTAAAAATTAAAACGTTTTTTGAGGATGTGATAAAAATGAGCTTCATCCCAAGAATGTTCAAAGCTGGCAGACATGCTTTTAATTGGATTTGAATAACAATAGCAATTTTTGTTTAGGAATTCCCATTCATCACACATGAGAAGTTTGGTTCAATTTGCTTCAATAGTTAAGAGGAGATGATCAAAATATGCTTTTCCTATCGGTTCCATTCTTTAATTATGTTCTGCGTTGGTGGCCATGTTTGTTGTCAGATACATACTTTGTGTAAAGTTTGGTTCAACTTGCTTGAGCAATTTAAGAGATGATGATCAAATTACAATGTTTTTCCAACAGGGTTGAATGAAAAATTATATTATGCATTTTTGATGAATCTGAACAAATTGAGCAATCTTTGTACTGGTACAAAACACTGCACAAATCATTTCACAATTGTTCCAGTACTTCCAGCAGAGATGATAAAAATGTTTTTAAATAAGGTCCTGTGTTAAACTAAGTTTTGTGGTATGGGCCATTTTTAATATCGGATCTGAACAAAATAAGCTACAGTGGAACTTCAATGGCTCAAATTCCCAAGGGACCAATGAAAACAATTTGGGCTGAGGTCAATCTGTGTTAGAAATCGAACAAAGGGTCAAGAAATAGGGTTGAAGACATTCATTTAAGTTATTGCAATTGGTGCCATCTAAGTTCATCTGTATCTTTATTAAGGATCTCCCACAAATCTTCCCTGTAAGCTTTGGTTTAGTTTCAGAAAAGATTGTCAAAATATTTTGAACTATGTTCATTGCAGGCAGCAATGGACTATGTTGTGACATTTACTTCAGCTGCTTGAAAAAATATTTAATCTTTACTTGCCAAATGAAGACAGGGGATCATTCAAAACTGTTGAAGTAAACATTTCAGAAAAAAAAGTTTTAAGGTAAAAAGCATTTTTTTTTTCTGTATCAATAAAAAAATTATATTGAACAAATTATTTGCATTATATTTGGACGACACAGACACAGAGATCTAGTGACATTTTTAAGGCAGGTTCTCTGCCTTCTAGCTGTCGGGTAAAGCCATCTTGAAAACAGTCTGTTTCAACCAGACTCTTACATTAAGGAGACTACTTTGTATGAAAAGAATCGGAATGATCCAGACTATCGTTAAAAACGTGTACGGCTTACCAGTTATTCATACGAAGGCACAAAAAATAATCCATTCATGTGGCGATACAGTGTCCATTTCATGATCAACTACATCGTTTTATGTGTTATTGTATTTATTTAATATCTTTTAAGAGATACTTTGCTTTTTTAATC